>JARKHS020033236.1:0-102582 GCA_030143305.2 Amblyomma americanum | reverse complement strand
ACATGGCACAAAGGTTGACTCATGATCCACCTGGCATGCATTTTTTCTTTTGCCTCTTATTTGCTTCTGTTCCCGGGCTCTTTTGTCAACAATAGCACAAACCTTGCCTAGTTTATTAGGGACCGAAAAGAGCACTTTTACCCCATATCTAGGGCCAACCTGCTTAAGCCTATGGGATAACTGATGAATGTAGGGTATTACCGCATACTTCGTTCTGTCATTGCCGAAATTTTCCTGTGCTTCATGTCTACCAAACGACTTCATCTTCTTCAGGATCTTGTTGCTAGCAAGCGCTATCACATCTTTGGGAAGCCCGCTGACCTTAGCCTTTGAACTTGCTTATCGAAACTGCTGCCTAAAGTATGAATACATGACTTAGTAAGTGCAGATCCTAAACAAGACACTGCTATGCCACATTTAACTATTTTCGAGTGCCCAGACTGATAATTTAGAAAGGGCTTTTCCGACCGCTGTAGGAAGGACCAACAAACATGATTCACCTTTTTCTCCAATCTAATATCCAAGAATTGCAGGTGATTATCTTCCGGTAATTCAAAGGTAAATTTCAGACCAAACCCGCAGTTTTCAAAAGTCTTTAAAATGTCATCCACATGTGCCTTGAAGTCATGGGATTCAACAAAAACAAGATAATCGTCTACATACCGGAAGATTTGTTTTACACGGTTGTCTAAGTTAACTTTAATGCTCCTATCTGCATAGGAAAGAAAGATATTACTAAGTACCGGAGCCACTTTTGAGCCAATGCACACTCCTGTTTTTTGAACATATAGCCTGCCTTCCCAATCAACAAATGTGGATTTGAGATAAAATGACACAAGCTCCAAAAACGAGCCCACAGAAACGCCACACTTTGAAATGAATGCTTCTTCATCATTATCCTCTACTATACATTTCTTAACACACTGGAGGAGCCTATCATGTGGCAATGAATAGAATAAATCCTGCACATCAATACTAAACATATCACACCCACCAGGATTATTTAGTTTCAGATATTGCACAACCGCCTCGGAATTAGATACAAGAAACGGGTCTTCTACTGTCAGTGAACACAATTTACTTTGCAAAAAACTTGAAACGGCATGTTGCCAAGTTCCCCGTTCAGTAACAATGCAACGGAAGGGGACGTCAGTTTTATGAGTTTTGGCAGCAAAAAACACTTCTAAAAAGTTGCCTTTCGCCTTCTTAATGGATGCTTGCAGGCCAACTAAATTCATATCACCTACCAGCCTTAACGCCTCGCGTTTTTTGTTTAAGGGCACTGGAACGCACAGGCTTAAAGTTTTTGGCAACTGAATTCCTAGCCTTCTCACGGAAAAGTTTCTCTGGCAGGCGTAACGAAATAACCTTCTTTATCCGAGACAACCACGCGAAGTTTTTCGGACGTCAAGAAATCGGTCAAGTGCGCAAAGTCTTCCGTTGCATTGTTACTGAACGGGGAACTTGGCAACATGCCGTTTCAAGTTTTTTGCAAAGTAAATTGTGTTCACTGACAGTAGAAGACCCGTTTCTTGTATCTAATTCCGAGGCGGTTGTGCAATATCTGAAACTAAATAATCCTGGTGGGTGTGATATGTTTAGTATTGATGTGCAGGATTTATTCTATTCATTGCCACATGATAGGCTCCTCCAGTGTGTTAAGAAATGTATAGTAGAGGATAATGATGAAGAAGCATTCATTTCAAAGTGTGGCGTTTCTGTGGGCTCGTTTTTGGAGCTTGTGTCATTTTATCTCAAATCCACATTTGTTGATTGGGAAGGCAGGCTATATGTTCAAAAAACAGGAGTGTGCATTGGCTCAAAAGTGGCTCCGGTACTTAGTAATATCTTTCTTTCCTATGCAGATAGGAGCATTAAAGTTAACTTAGACAACCGTGTAAAACAAATCTTCCGGTATGTAGACGATTATCTTGTTTTTGTTGAATCCCATGACTTCAAGGCACATGTGGATGACATTTTAAAGACTTTTGAAAACTGCGGGTTTGGTCTGAAATTTACCTTTGAATTACCGGAAGATAATCACCTGCAATTCTTGGATATTAGATTGGAGAAAAGGGCGAATCACGTTTGTTGGTCCTTCCTACAGCGGTCGGAAAAGCCCTTGCTAAATTATCAGTCTGGGCACTCGAAAATAGTTAAATGTGGCATAGCAGTGTCTTGTTTAGGATCTGCACTTACTAAGTCATGTATTCATACTTTAGGCAGCAGTTTCGATAAGCAAGTTCAAAGGCTAAGGTCAGCGGGCTTCCCCAAAGATGTGATAGCGCTTGCTAGCAACAAGATCCTGAAGAAGATGAAGTCGTTTGGTAGACATGAAGCACAGGAAAATTCCGGCAATGACAGAACGAAGTATGCGGTAATACCCTACATTCATCAGTTATCCCATAGGCTTAAGCAGGTTGGCACTAGATATGGGGTAAAAGTGCTCTTTTCGGTCCCTAATAAACTAGGCAAGGTTTGTGCTATTGTTGACAAAAGAGCCCGGGAACAGAAGCAAATAAGAGGCAAAAGAAAAAATGCATGCCAGGTGGATCATGAGTCAACCTTTGTGCCATGTGCAGAGGGAGTGGTTTATGACATACCTTTTAAATGCGGCAAGAGTTACATTGGGCAAACCGGTAAATGCATAAATACACGCTTACGTCAGCATAGAACCTCTTTGAATGGTGCTCCTTCATCAAATCTGTCCCTTCATTACAGAGATTGTCTTCTAAACAAACCCGGTGTGTCTAACAAAAAAGCATGCTTTCCTCTGCTTAACAGGGCTAAGATTAAATTCAGACATCCAGATCAGTTAACTAGGGAGTTGTGTGAAGCCTATCACATTCACAAGAACATCGACACGTGCGTTAGCACACCATCTGTAAACTTACATGAGTGTGAAATTTTGTATCTAGATTTTTAACTCTCTTTTGCGTGCCTGGTGGGGGAAGCGCAGGCGCTTTGGGTTGTCAGTTGTGTGCATATAATCTGTGTTTTTTTCAAATAAACTTTCAGTTGTTAGTAGCGCTTGTCCTTGTCTTCCTTCTCTGTTCTTGTTCCTAGTCGCAGCGCTGGTGAAATTGTGAATATGTACCAACTAGCTCAAACCACCATTTTGCTACGCGTGACAATATGTTCCAATATGCGAGCTTCGTCAGAATAAATACTCCGGAATTGATGGTAGTGTAGAATGATCCGACCATTTAATCATGGCGATAGAAATCGTTTTAGTGGAGAACGTGCTCCAAAACATTTTGAAGGTACTTTTTATAAGCCAGGTTACCAGTTCATAATAAAGGATGATCTACACTTTTAAACACATCGATTCTTGGTATTTTGTATTTTACTGAAAGAAGCCCGTAAAATATTCATGGAATAAACAGGTTTGTTATAATAGGACTCAAAGAGTGTTTCTTCAAGTAAGGCTGATCCGCGGACAAGTTGGAAAGCTTTTCGAGGACCGGGAATATGCCCTGAGGCGAGATTGCGGTTGACTCATTGAGAGGCATCGAAATTTTTTCTTCAAGTAAGGCTGATCCGCGGACAAGTTGGAAAGCTTTTCGAGGACCGGGAATATGCCCTGAGGCGAGATTGCGGTTGACTCATTGAGAGGCATCGAAATATTATGAAGTAAAAAGCGAGAACGAGGAGGAATTTGTATCAGTTAAAACAGTACAGAAAAATGAATTCGACCTGTTTTACAGAATACTAAGTTCCAGAAGATTATCCAGCGGTACACAAAGCATATTATAGGGAGGGGTTAACAACACTTCATAATTCTTTCTGGCCTTTTTTACGATCTTGGGTAAGTGTTTGCCAGGAAATTGTGATTTAGATTGCGTCATATGATCATTGTGTCGTTAGAACAGTCTTGCTAGCTTTTCCATTCTCTCTTTAAACTCGATATATTGACCTTTTGGTGGAATCCCTTCCTGTCATTATTTACAATTATATTAATAGAGTTTGTCTAGCACATTTTTGACTGAAGTCTGCACAAAAGACTCATTAGTCCGTGCACATTTTCCTCTAAAACTTTCTGATCTTTCCAGTTGAACGTTTAAGGAAGTGCACAAAGGCTGAAATGGTTGTTTTGCTATTATGCGAGTTTGCCTTTGAGAATTCCATCATAAGTATAGACAAAAAAGGAACGGCCCATAATAACCACCTCAAAATTTTTCAAAGGCTCTAAAAAATTATGACAAATCTCAGAACTGGGGACATTCATGAAGAGAGTTCCAGTATTGAGTTCCCTCTGGTAGACTGTCGGATTACTTGCATTAGGAACAGAACACTATGCGTTTAAAAAAGCGACTTTCCGGAGGCCTGTAACACGATACTACCCCAATAAATGTAAGGATTTAATTTGTGTTCGCTCATATTTGTTCCAAAGTCACTAGGGATAGCATGTTCCATAGACTCTATTTGTTCCTTTAAGACTACAAATGTGCTACCAATTTTCCTGTCGTTTCTTCATTTATAATAAATTACATAGTCCTCAGAAGAGGCGAGTTCCATCCTAGAGATGTTTGATGAGAGCAACGTGTCAGTAATGAGAGCAATGTCTGAGTCTACTCTGCGCGATGCAGCTAAGATGTAGTCTTGTTTCGGCAGCAGATTTCGTCATTGGCATAAAAGAGAAGCCAGGGGCGTTCCGCCCTAATGGGGGGCATTGCTGACCAATGCTAGTCGGATGATGGAGGGGACTATTTTGTGGCTTTGGAATAACATAATATTATGACACGCTATATTAAACACGTATGTTTCATTGCTGACTTTTAATTTTTCATATGAAAGCTTAGTCCATACACCCTCAACTTCCAGTCTCACTCCGAAATTCTAAACGCTATTTGTAGCTTTTGTAGTTTAATAAAGCGGCAGCCTGTTTTGCGCTCTTTGCACTCTCGCTGCACAGTGCGAAATGAATAGCGCCTCGTTTCT
Source organism: Amblyomma americanum (assembly GCA_030143305.2). Classification (NCBI taxonomy): domain Eukaryota; kingdom Metazoa; phylum Arthropoda; class Arachnida; order Ixodida; family Ixodidae; genus Amblyomma; species Amblyomma americanum. The sequence goes on along the minus strand of JARKHS020033236.1, from coordinate 97,641 downwards.
CTGCCAATCTGCCAAGTAAACAAATGTGTCACACGAGATGTATTTTGCAACACGGCGCTGAACCACACGTACAACACCTTAGTAGCAACGACAAGTTGCCTGGGCTCTGCGGAAAACCAGAATAGACTGGAAGTGAAGACATGTGCCACGAACGGCTTGATACAGCATTCAATAAAACATTATGCAATGCCACAACAGGTGAATGTTTCAAATGAGTCGCACGACTAGTATTTAAGCAGTAAATTTTGAAAGCAAAATTTTACTGCTGAAGGAATATTTCCTCGGCAGCCAGTGAACCAATCAACTCAAATTTATTGTGGGAGATTTTTCTTCTTGAGTGGTTTATAGATTAACTAGCAACGATCAAATTTTTATAACTTTATTTACTCTGGAACAAAAGTGGTATTGAATGTTGGGCAAAAACTTATCACCAGTGCATTAACATATAGTTTAAAGTAACTATAAAAAGAATCAAAATCATTTTATATTTAAACTACTTCAATTTCCAAAGGAAGTGACAAAAAGTTAATTGCTTTAACTTGAGAAATTTGTTCAATGTGTTTTTCAGGTGAAGCAAAAATTTCAAATTTATGTTCATCAAAGGTTAGAATGCATTGATGTGTGCTATTCAAACTTATTGGCACAATTTACAGACATTTTACAAGCGCTGTACTGAACTTCTGTTTGTTTCCTAGAATGGAAGGAGAAATAACATAAAAACAAATCGAGTTATATGCTACCCACCATCACTTCTTAACCTCGAGCGTCATAGGTTGTTTAACACTATACTGACATAGCATAGCACACTAGCGTAGTAACGAGCACTTGTGTAAAGGGAAGTTTTATTGAAAGCATATTTCGTGTAAATGTATAATTAGTACAAGCTAGTGAAGAGAGCCGCGGATTAACCTTTAGGCTATCCGCCATGGTTAATTGATGCCCACTTTCGAAAATGTAGTGGAAGTATATCTTCTTGCTGGTTGTCGTAAAGAAGTACTGATTTACAGAAGTAGAAAGTATATGCGAGGAACATCATCCAGACAGCCATCTTGAAGAGGGGGGCACCAAAGCTTTTTCAACGCGTTTTCATATCTTTAACCATTATGCCGAAATATTCATGAAGGGCGTAACATTGCGATTTAATAGCCGCCGGAAACAAGCTACATTCCCTAGCTTTTATCTCTGCCTAAAATGTGTTAAAGCACTCTGTGGGAACAAATGAATAGAACATATGAAGCAGATCACGGCGTTTTTTGACAAGGTTTCGTCATTTATTATCAGAATAGCGCGTGAACATATACGGCAAAGTTTAGCGACTGTTGCTTTATTTGCATTATTTTTCTCGAGAAAGTGCATTGAAATGGCTCTCCTTCCCATATATGGTTCCTAGAGTTAAGAAAACCATAGAATTTCTTGTCAGGAAAAATGAAAACAAATAAAAATTTTGGTTACTGTAACAGTCCTGGGTAATGATCTTCTTTTACCTCGTTTCGGAATAAGCTCAACACATTGCTCTGCTGCGTTGTTTAAGCGAAAACCAGAACCTCAGTGCAAACAATAGATCCATAGTGTCCAGGGCCTACGCCATGTGCTTATGTACTCATTGCATTTAAAATGTTTCGTCTGACATTCGTGAGTTTCAAATGATTTATTGTTAGAAGAACGAGAATTCTTCAGGCAAAAAGACGACGCGTTCAGTTTGAAACGTGTCCTTAAGGGCGGGAAAGAATTGTTCGGAGGCTTCTTTTTTTTACGCTTGGGGCGGAACATGCATTTGCGACCGCCAATATAAGGCGGTACACACAGTCTACCAGGCACGTCTTTGGTGTCAACATTTCCGTGGTACAGAAGCGTCGCCTTGGGTAAGGCAGCACTCGCGAACGAAATTGCACTTCTTGTGTTTGTCTCCAAGCAGATTGTGAGTACGTTCCTGTTGTATATTGAGATTGTAAAGACAGTGGTTAAATTTTGAAAACGTGAAGGCTTAAAAATGGTGTTGTCGTTTTTTAATTTGGTGTCCTGCCTTAATAACTTGCATATAGAAACAAATTACACCCGCCGCGATGGCTCAGTGATTAGGGCGCTCGACTACTGATCCGGAGTATCCGGGTTCGAACCCGACCGCGGCGGGTGCGTTTTTATGGAGGAAAAACTCTAATACGCCCGTGCGCTGTTGTGATGTCAGTGCATGTTAAAGATCCCCAGGCAGTCGAAATTATTCCAGAGCCCTCCACTATGGCACTTCTTTTTTTTCACTCCCTCCTCTATCCCTTTCCTTACGGCACGGTTAAGGTGTCCGCCGATATATGAGACAGACACTGCGCCATTTTCGTTCCACAAAAACCAGTTATTATTATTATGCTGGCACCTTCTGGAAGACGTTGCAGTAACGAGCGTTAGCTGCCGCGAACTTGGATTAATTAACGACGAGGTTAATTAATTAGCATTCTCGGCCGATATCTTGGATTTATAAGTGAAGTCATAAATCAATCACCAATCGGATGTATCAGTGACACCACCAGTCAGCACGAATTCGATATACTAATGGCGTCATCAATAAATTGCCATTTGGGTTGGTATATCGATTTACATAGGGGCCGCCATCTTAAATTCCTCGGACTTAGAAAATTGCGCGCCGAAGGGAGGTGGTTGCAGACCCCTAAAAATCGAGAAACGTGAAGAGTAAGAGCTAACACTCTTAAAAGAGATTGTTACTCGAGTGGCTTTTGGTAGTCACTCGACCCGCCCCCAAAATTGATATAAAAATTTCTGGTAAGGCAGGCTTACCGCGGGATGTCGGCAATCCAGTTGACAAGCAGGATGGTGTGCTCTCCCTGGCGCGCTGAACGACAATTCGCTGACAAGCGCTCCGCGCACAGAGCTTCTGCCGATGTCCGTTACATGCCCTTGTGCCTTTCAAGGCGACATTGTCGTGTGTTCAGCGGAAGGCTTTATCCTGCCATCTAGTAAGTCTGGCTATAATACCACCTCAGCAATGGTCATTTTCGTAACCCCCAGCTTCATCTCTAAGTGACAAGTGACTAGCACTAAATTGCGTCTTCCGCGGCCATCCTCTCACTGCTTAAAACTAGTTTCCTGTAGAGAGTTGCCTCAGGGCCGCCTGTGGACACATTTTTTTTCCGATATTTATCTTTATATCTTTGAATCGCGTTACGTGCTACTCCGAAGACCATTACTTGACCCCATGTATAGCTAGTATATCAACTATGTGTTATTTGATCCAACATCTTCAGAGTCTGCCTACTTTTGTCATTTATGTTTGTAATATTTTTTGTGCTCTCCTTACGTTAATTTTAAGTTTTTGTTTAGTTTCTACATATCGCTTCCATGGGTCCGTATTGGCATGGTACATCGGTTCCTCCAGTCTTTATTTATAGATTTCTAAGATAGAACTCAAAGGTTTACATTGCGTGCGAGATAGACTCCTGCCAAGTATTGTTCTCTGTTTAATATCTCTTGTGGTATACATCTGTCTCCGGAAAGCCACAGCGCGTGAGCATGTTTATAGTAATCATCTGGTGTCTCACAGCCTCACTCAGCTCTTAACACTATTTTGAAGATCTTGAATTTTGGTGCATGCTTATGAAGGTAGACAGTAAGATGCGAATGTTAGGAGGAGCTATTAGAGCCAATAAAACAGAAAGCTCAGTCTCCGCGTGATTACATGACTGCAAAAACACAAAAACTGTGGTGATATCAGACGTTGAGTTTTAAAGTAAATGGGCAGAACACTTGAGAATGCCCAATTGCTTTTATATCGCAAACGTATCAAATTAAACCCAACGTTTTCAGTCAAAGCAAGAAGTACGGTGCGCAGAGAAAGGACTGTGAGTGTCTCCTATTAAACTATCAAAAGGAACCGAGACACCAACTATCTCGATGTTAACGACAAACTAAGTGCAGAAGACGGTGGAAGTCCGAAAAATGAAGTATTTAGAGAGAACAGATGTACGCAGTCGAAGACCACGCAAGAAATTCAGTACGAGGTGATTGATTAATGTTAGAACTTGTTCTCACATTTGTTGGTGCTCCTAGTTCAGCAGCTGGTGAAAAGTTGCTATAATGTGAAAGTTTAGTTTACGTAATGTTCCTTGCAAAGACATTGTGATACTGACGGCTGCTTCCTTATTTCTGTTAAGAAATACTCTTAAAACAGTTTGCTATATGAGCCGGAATAACAAAAATATATGAAAAAAATAGTTATGAAATGACTGTTTCTATGAGCTTTAAGGGGCCCGAACAAAACACTTATGTCCCAGCCACCTTACGGCTAAGAAAACCGAGATATATATCAGAAAATAAATAAAGGCCCAGCCACAGAACATTCGGCAATATAGCGCACTTGCATTGTGTTAACACTGCTGAGCTGAAAGCCGTGGTTGGAAGAGCTGATCATCTTTAGCACCTAGGAACAAGCTTCAACTGAACCAAACGTCGTACATTCCTTTTTTTCGTTTCAGCACACAAAACCACGCCGGGCCATTGAAGAGATTCGAAATGGGCCGTAATTTAGTGTACGCAATCTTGTTTCTTCTGTGTATGGAAAGTCTAATGAAAAGGTACGTAGTTCGTGAACTCCAGACATTCGTCCCTCTGCTCTAGTTGAGCGGAAACATTTTTCATTTTTAAAGCAGAACTCTGCAAGGAACGTTCCACACATGTGAACATATTTTATCGCTGGATTCCTTTACATGTTTGGTGAGCAACGGGAAACAGTGACGCGGTAAATGGGAGTCGTTTAGAAAAGTGCAAAGTACTGATACTGACTGTGTAAGAAAATCACTAATTTGTAAAATTTGTTTAGTCTACGCTTATAGAAAGCGCTGTCTTTGCATAGTCAAGAAGGATTACTAGGAAGAAGGATGGAGACGAAAAAAGAAAATGTCTAACTGCTAGCCACGTTCTTCTCACCCCGTACACAGTGCTCAACAGTCCTGAAATGGTGCAGGTGATATTACTCAACATGTTTTAATAACAGATATCTCCGAAATAACGATGCTTGGTAAAATAACACTGTGAAGAGGGCCACGGGAAATGCACTGCTGCAAAATGTCACACTTAGACATCCACGGCTCCGAATGATAGGTGATTGTAAGGCTGAAAATCTTTATTAACAGACAGTATATTTTGGGTGTACTGTTTACTCTACTGAGGAAACCATACTGGACAACCTGAACACATTTCTGGTGTGTCATGAGAGTGCCGTGGCCGCTTTCTTCAGATATCTGGACTGTTCAGTAATTCTGTCGCTGCTGGGCAGATGTTCATCCCGATGTTCATCCCGTGCTTACTTCAACTTACCAGCATTAAGCAGGCCTGATCCTTTCCATTATTTCTTCGTAACCTATGTAGAATAAGAATTAGAGGAAGCTTTAGCTTCGCGTTTAAGAGCGGAACGCGACAGCGTGTTGCAGCGCTGCCTGGGAGTCCACGGAGCGCCATCACCTTGCCCGTTGGGCAAATCGCTCGGAGTCACTAGGAGGCCTCTGAAAACAACACAGACACTGCTCCACAAGAGCACTCGTATAGGGCTTTGTTTCCATCACACCGGTTCACAAACGAACTACAGTACTCTGACGCAGCGCGGTGGCCTACGCGCGTTCCATCTGCCGGGCCAGCGCCGTGCATGGCGAAGGGGCTTTCAGTAGGTTCCAGACAATGGCGCTGCGAATGCACGCCATGCACGGTGAAAATTGACCGGAAACGCATAGTACTGGCTTAATCCCGACACCTGGAATTTGCATGTCCATAATTACTCATGTACCCCTTCTCGATCATTTCTCGCTCTGGTCCTCGTTGTGTCGCGCTATTGCAAAATTATGAAGCAGTACCAACTTGCCCAAACTTCCGTTTTTCTGGCCCACAGTACAGATCTCGAAGATACGTTTCTAAGAAAGCTGTGCATTTACTAGAGTCGCCTTTATTCATGTTGAAACATCGATCCGTAATGGCGTAGTGGAAGCGTCTCCGTGTCGAGCCCCAATTTCCCTTGTTCGTTCCCCAGCCTAGACCCCGGTGTTTTATTGCTTGCGTGTGCGTTCCTACTGATTTTTGCACAGCCCCCGAATATTTCCGACGCGGTGCCGACAACTACTACTACAACGACGCTGACGGCTTTCCGACCGAACAAGCGGTATACGCAGTCGTGTAATAATAATCTGAATATGAAAGCGGAGCACTTTGTATTCTTTTTTGAAGAAGTTACCTTCATATTTTTGTGCTGATTACCGTTTGCTGCTTGCACTGAGCCAAAGAGCTTAACGTATTAAAGATCTTGGCCCTAATAATTTTCGACAAAGCATATCAAAAACTCTTAGTGGACTTGCTGTGCTGAGAAAGCCAGATAAGTTTTCCCACCTTAGCCATTCCACTTAATGTAATAAAGATTTTAGCCTTAATAATTTTCGGCCAAGACATATCAAAAACTCTTAAGTGTCATTATGCGATGAGAAAGCCATATAAATATGTTTTTCAGCCTTGGCTAATAAATTGAGCCGCCGCGGTGGATGAGTGGTTATGGCACTCGGCTGCTGGTCCGAAAGACGCGGGTTCGATCCCGGCCGCGGCGGTCGAATTTCAATGAAGGCGAAATTTTAGAGGCCCGTGTACTGTGCGCTGTCAGTGCACGTTAAAGAACCCCAGGTGGTCGAAATTTCTGGAGCCCTTCACTACGGCGTCTCTCATAGCCTGAGTCTCTTTGGGACGTTAAACTCCCATAAACCAAACCAAACCAAACCTTGGCTAATAAAGCTGCCAGGATGCTTCTTTGGATTTAATCATAAAATAAAGAATTTTTTTAAGGAAGATTAGAAAGCGATTTACAAAATATTATGCAGAAGACTATTTTAAGGACGTTTCGACATTGTGCAGGTCTTTGTGCGATTGGTAGGGTGCGACGAAAAGTGATATCAAACTTAAAAAGAAATATTTTTTTTTGTTCTCAGCGTGAATTGCTGCGACACAACCACAAGACCAAGCCGAAAAAAGGGGAAGCATCTCTGTGTGGGAGATGTAAGTCACTAGCTTCCATGCTTTCAGGATGCTTCAGCGGCTAGTTGCATTCGCCTGTAGCCCATGAGCGGCGTTGCACGGCACATGCATGTTGATTTTCTCAAGCACCAGATTGCTCCTGAACGTACAAAAGAGTAATGAATGCCTTTTCAAGATCTCGTTTCTGAACTGGCACTCTGAATTATGGGGCACTCAGGGCGAACTGAAGTTGACCTGGACGATCAATTACCCCAATATATATAATTGCACGATTGTAGTAACATTGGCACCATGCTCAAAAGCGTAAAGTTATGTTAATATAAATATTGCTACTTCCTAACGGAAAGCGTCTGTTAGAACGCACTTTAGCATTTTACGTACATGAGATGAAAGATTGCGGGTGCGCGGCCCACAACTAGGATGCTGTTCCTTCGCGAAGAACTACTTTGTAGTCAAGTTCTATCGACGAATGATCTCGTACGCTCTGAAATACCGACGCAGACGATATCAGGTACTGCGTTGTGGTGAATTGGTTAATGGGAACACAAGGTCACCTTGCTTACATAGCCTCTTAAATCGGTGAATACTGCAGCGCCGGAGTCTGTATTGTTAGTCTTCAATGCGCAGCCAGGGAAGGTGTCAAGAGGCGGCGACGTCGAGGATGCCCTCGTCGCGGACATACAGAAATATGGCATTGATCGTAGTAGTGGTCTTCTACATTGGAGGAGCATGACGGCGTCATCTGGGTAGTTTCCAGCACAGCGGCACTTTCTTAGATCAGCGCAAAGGGGAACACAGTATTCCGGGGTTCGTGTTCGGTGTCAACGTACAGTCGCGGTCAATGACTGTGCACAAAGTGCAAGCAGCGCCGGATTCGTACTATTTCATGAAGAGAGCTGTGCAACCAGATGCACACTGGAACTCATATTAAACGGGACCGCACTCAACTACCAAGTCCGCAGTTCGCCTAATGAAACGCACTTTAAGGCCGTTGGTTTGGCTATGCAACGCAGTGGTTATTCCGTGATTCCTTCGAGAATATTGAAAATGGCTTGCATAAATAAACTCGGCTTTAAACTCTGCATATTTGTTCCCTATGTATTTTTACGTAGGTCTATATTTCCAATGGCCGCAATGTATGACGAGGTTAAAACGAGAGCGGGATGACCTCGGAGCAGTCGGTCAACATGGCTCCAATCGCCATGGTCGCCATGGCTCCAGATATACACGATCTCCTCCGGTTATTAAGTTTCATAGGACAGTAGGCTTAACGGCGCATTTTCATAGAGCCGGAGGCCAGGGGCTGAGGTGGGGCCGAGAAATTACCAGACAGAAACTGGTGTCTGGGTTCTCAGCATATATTTTGACAAGTCGTCACTCGGCGAGAAGAGTGTGACGCCGTGACCAAGACGCAGGCAGAAGGAAGCGGAAATATATTTTACTCCGTATGAAGCGGTATTGTATTCCTCCCTGCATAAAGTACTCTGACCAGAGATTAAGAAGCTAGCAGCCGCGATTCTTCAGGCCTGCGTTATCAGCCCCCCCTATTAACTTCGGTTGTCGCTAGTAAGAGCAACCTTTCAAGAATAAGAATAAGGAAAAGAAGCTCAATTCATGCGGTTCGGAATCTCTAAAGTGGACTAGTACACGGTTGGGTTGGCCCCGTAAGAGGGGTTGTAGGATGCATATTGTCACGTAGTGGCGACGGCAGTCGAAAGAGCAACTAAGACGGAAAGGTTCTTCGAAAAGAAAACTGTTTATAGGGCTGACTTGCGCCCACAATGGACTGAATCAGTCGACGGCGGCGAAGAAACAAGCGTGCTCGGCGGTCATCGAGCAGAATGCCCGCAGCTGTTGGCCGTGCTCAAATTAAAGCTGATAGCGAACTTTCTAGATAAAGCGTGCAAAGTTAGTTGAACATTCTGGAACAACGTAGAATCATCTCTGCCTGGGGCGATCAACCGAGATAAATCTGGCCGCTTTTTGAATAGCAAACAAAGCGATAAAGCAGCGTGAAGGCCGCTTTGAAGAATGAACAAACGCTGCAAAGATTCGCGGCATCACTCTCCTCGCAAAGAAGCATCGACCTGAGGCATTAAAACAAATAAGACGACTAGCAACAAACAAAACGAATCGTGCGAAAATAAACACAGTGTAGAAACACAGTGTCCCTTACGCGCTCAATAGGTCTTTAGATGGACGACATGGACAAGTTCGGGTCGAACGCGGCGTCGCTGGGATGCAGTCATTGCGTCAGGGATGACTTCATAAACCAGTTCACCTAGCCGACGAAGAACCTTGTACGGGCCGAAATAGCGGTGCAAAAGCTTTTCACTTGATCCACGGCGGCGAATGGGCGTCCAGACCCAGACTTAGTCTCCTGGCTTGTATTCCGCGTTGTGTCTTCCTAGGTTGTAGCGCCTGGCGTAGGTCCGCTTCTGGTCTTTGATCCGTAATCGGGCAAGCCTTCGAGGTTCTGCGCGATGAAGGCAGGCGGCGACGTCAACGTTCTCTTTCTCGGTAACGTTGGGCAGCATGGCGTCTAGCGTGGTCTTTGCCTCTCTGCCATGGACGAGCCTAAAATGCGTCATCTGGGTGGTCTCCTGTACTGCGGTGTTGTACACGAAGACGATGTAAGGCAGGATGACGTCTCAGGTCTTGTGTTCGGCATCGACATACATGGCGAGTATATCGGCGATAGTTTTGTTCAGGCGCTTGGTCAGTCCGTTGGTCTTTGAATGATATGCAGTTGTCCTCCGGTGGCTGGTTTGGCTGTGACGCAGGATTTCTTGCGTTAGTTCCGCCGTGAATACAGTTCCTCTGTCCGTGATGAGCACATCGGGGGCGCCATGTCACAGAAGGATGCACTCCACGAAAAATTTGGCGATTTATGCTGCTGTTCTGTTTGGTAGGGCTATTGCCTCGGCGTAGCGGGTCAGGAGTCGGTCGCTTTGATGATCCACTTATTTCCAGACGTTTACTTTTGGAAAGGGCAAAGTAACTCCATGCCAATCTGCTGAAAGGGTCTTGATAGGGATTCAATGGAGTTCAGAAATCCTGATGGTGGCGTCGGAGGAGTCTTTCGTCGCTGACAATCTCGGCAGCTTGTAAACGACGGTGACGTCAAACTCCTGGAGGCGCAGACTTCATCTAGCGAGGCGGCTAGAGGGGTCCTTCAAATTGGCAAGCCAGCACGGCGCATGTTGATAGCTGACCACCTTGAACGGTCGTCCGTACAGGTAGGGGCGGATTTTCGACGTAGCCCAGATGATGGCAACGCACTCCTTCTCAGTTGTCGAATAAAAGCCTCGGCCCTACAAAGAGAACGGCTTGCGTATGCGATGACGTTCGCCAGCCTGCCCTTTTTTTTGAAGGAGGACGGCGCCTAGGCCAACGCTTCTTGCGTAGGTATGATCTTCAGTATCGGCGTTGTCGTCAAGATGCGCGAAAATCAGTAGGGACTGTAAATGACGCGGAAGTTTTTTGAAAGCTTCTGCTTGCTTCGCTTTCTATTTAAATGGCGTGTCTGCCTTCGTCAGTTGGGTCAGGGGCTGGGCGATGCGCGAAAAGTTTTCGCAAATTGTCGGTAATATGCTCACAGTCCGAGGAATCTGCGCACTGCTTTTTAATCGGCAGGCCATAGAAACTGTTCAATGGTAGCTGTTTTCTGCGGGTCTGGGCATAGTCGTTCCTTGCTAACGATGTGGACTAGAAACAGCAGCTCTACATTGGAAAAGTGGCACTTTTCTTCTTTCAAGGTAAGGGCAGACGACTTGATTGTGCCTAGAACTGTTTGAAGTCTTTTGAGATGCTGTTCAAAGTTCGAGGCGAGGACAACGACGTCATCTGAATATACCAGACAAATTTGCCACTTCAGGCATGCCAGAACTGTATTCATTACTCGCTGAAACGTCGCTGGTGCGGAACAGAGACAAAATGGCATCACCTTGAACTCGAAGCGGCCATCCGGAGTGATGAATGCGGTCTTCTCGCGATCTCTTTCATCGACTTCGATTTGCCAGTAGCCGCTCTTGTGGTCCATTGATGAGAAATACTTGACGTTGCAGAGTCGGTCCAGTATGTCGTAGATGCGAGGGAGGGGTAGGCGTCCTTTGTGATGTTGTTCAAGCGGCGATAATCAACACAGAATTGAAGTCCGCCGTCTTTCTCGATAGAACAACCGGTGCCGCCGATGGTCTGTTTGCAGGCTGGATGACGTCGTCGCTAAGCACTTCTCGCACTTGGTCCCGGATGGCTAGTCGTTCTCGCGGCGACACACGATAGGGGCTTTAACGAAGAAGTCAGGCGTGGTTGTTGGTTATAATGCGATGCTTGGCGATTGGTGTTTGGCTTACCTTCGGCTATGACGAAAAACACTGGCTGTAGCTTCGAAGCAAATTGCGGATCTGGTCTTGTCTGTTCCCAGGCAAGGCTAAATTGATGTTGAAATTGGGCGAGCTCTCTTTGTCAGGCGAATCTTCTGCGGATGGGTCGGACAGGGCGAAGGAGTCTCGTACGTCGGAGAAAGCAACCGTCATTCCCCTGTTAATGTGCTGGTATTCTTCCCTGAAGTTAGTGAGCAGTACTTTGGCCTGGTCACTGCAGAATTGTGGGCTGCCTTTTGCGATGTTGATTCCTTGGTCTAGAAGCAACTGCATGTTCCTCTCCATGATGGTTTCAGTGTTAATGACTTTCTTTGGGCGTACGGTCACGATAACGCTTGAAACGGGGTGAGACGCTCAACTCTTCCTCCAGGACACTCAGGGCAACGTGATCTTCCAGAGTTCTCATCGAAGGGATAGTGTCATCCGTCAAAAGCATGATAATCTTGGATCGCAGGTCGATGATCGCCTGATTCTCATTAAGAAAAGTCATGCCCAAGATCACTTCGCGAGAACATTTCCGTAGCACAACGAAGGTCGCAGGATAGGTATGTTCTTTGAAAGTCACTCGCGCTGTGCATCATCCTGATGGCGTAATAAAGTGGCCCCCTGCGGTGCGATTTTGTGCGCCGTCCCAAGCGGTCGTGACTTTCCTCAGCTGTGCTGCGAATGTTCAATCATCACCGAGTAATCGGCTCCTGTGTCGACTAGAGTGGTAACTTTCCGGCCGCCGATAACTACTTCTAAGTCGGACGTCCCGGCTCTTGCGTTGCACGTCGTCCTGGGCGTCGGGTCACGGCTTCGTCGGGTATGAGAATCGTGGGTTGAAAGTGTCGTCGAAGCTTTTCTTGGTAGCGGAGTCGTTTCGCAGGTGGTTCGCGTCGTGGTCGAGGTTTTCATTGTATGCGGCATCGGCGTATCGGGTGCGGAGTGTTCGTGTGGCGTGGTCCTTGGAGGATCTTCAGTGTTTCTCTCGGGAGCAACCTCACCTCCAGAAGTTGCTGTATTTAGTTTCCCGACGTGGGCTCGGAGACCTTCCTCGTACCGCGACTGCGTAGCTGCGGCATGACGACGCAAAGCGCGAGGCTGACGGCGATGGTGAGCGCGAGAGGCGGTTCGGCGAGTACTCCTGTTGACGTAGGTACTCGTCGATTTCTTGCGGACGTTGACCGAAGCGTGGTCGTGGTGCGTCAACGGCAAATCCACGAAGACCGATACATCTATACGAGCCGTGACGAAGAATCTGGCCGGCCTCACCGCAATGGAAGCCAACGGTCGGGTGTCAGAAGTCCTCCAGGCGTCGCAATTCCTGGGGCTTGAGCGTCGTTCGTAGGCTGAGCGGGCTGGGGCAGGGAGGCGGCGTTCTGGAACAAGTTGTTCATGTCGGAGAGGATGTAGGGGTTATCGTTTGGGTGAGGAGCGCGCACCACAGCGGCGTAGGTCATGGCCTGGGGTTCTGTGGCCATCGGGGTGCCAAGTGCCTGTTGCACTTCTTCCCATACCACATCAATGAGAGTCGCCACTTGCGGCTGTGGGGAGAATGACAGTAGTCGGCGTAGCTCGTCACGGACGATTTCACGGATAACTTCCCGCAAGTTGTCGCTGGTGGTGGCCGTCCTGTCCGAACGAATTGCACAGGCAGAGGAAGGGCGGTTGTACTGCCGAGCTCGGACATCGAGGTTCTTTTTGATCGTGCAGGCTTCCTGCACGAATTCCAAAGACGGTTTTAGAGGCTGGCGGACGAGGCTTCCAAAGAGTTGTCTTTAGTCGTGTCTTGCATTGCAAACAAAGCGAAAAATCCGCATGCCGGCCGCTTTGAAGGCTGAAAAAACACTGCCAAGATTCGCGACAATATAGAGTCGGGTTGATAGTGTGTTTGAGGAAGAGGCATGGAAAGAGTGTGCTGTTACCGGGTACGACGGCTTTATCCTCGTTTAAATGTCGGTGTCTTGGTGCTCGTAGTTGTCTCTCGTGTCGGTAATGGTTGAGTCATTGAAGCCAAGACAGCAGCAAGCCAAGGCACCTTGTTGCCGAACTTCGCTCCGACTGTGTTAGTGTGCGGGGCCGCGACTTCGTCTATATCTCCCGGGCTGCTTCTACAGGCTTTATCCTACAGGCTACAGGGTGAATTCATGTTTCATTGATTTTGTCTCATTTTTGTTTTGTTTCTATTTCTTGTAGTAATCTTAGACCCTACCTCACTTGTTACACATATCATGTTTTGGTTTGTGTAAGTGTACTGTATATTTGCAGCACAGTTCGGTGCTGTTGACAAGCGCACAGTAGGCTTAAAGTGTTGGGATGTTGTTTTGACATTTACGGCGGGTGCGAAAGACATTCAGAACCTCCCGTCTTAGTATAGAAATTGCAAAAATCTCTGTGTGCGTCTAGAACAAAAAGACATTTTGGGCAACTCAAAGTAATTATCGGCGCTGCTATATTTGTTCTTTCTGCGTGTTTAGTGTACTAAGCTGAATACCGAAGTGCTAGGTTCAAACACGTATTCACACAAGCCGGTAAAGGGCGAGGAAATAACAAAAATGAAATAATTAAAGGCAACTTAGGAAAAATATAAACGTCCATACAACGTACGACCTGTCGCAATCGCTCAATAGCGAAGGCGCTGGGCTACTGAGCCAGAGGACTGATCTTCTGTCCTGACCGCGACAGCCACGTTGAGATATAGGCGAAAGGCAAAGGGTGATGTCAGCGCACGGTAAAAAATGTCTCTTATCCCATGTGCCGCTTGGCCAACAAATTGACGATTTTCTGGCTCTTCATTGAATGTAAGCAAAGACATAGCGCTAATCATGGCTCGAGATTTCTGAGCGTGCACAGCACCAAGGAAATTTGTAGTGGTGTCAGTGCTTCGCTCTTCACGCTATAGAGATATGAACTTCAATAGTATTTTAAACGTTCGGATAATATGTTTCGTAATTGGCTGACCCTGCTAGTTACGCAGTCTGAATAAAAGGAGAGTTTCCATGAATGTAAACATCGATTTTCTATATCTGGCGGCGCACCTTACTTGCGAAGTCGGCGAAGAGCACTGTGTTCTCAAAGACAACAACGCAAGTTCAGCGCGAGGAAGTCATATCTCATTGACACCAAGTGCTGGCCTGCGCGGCTCAGAGCACCAAAATATTATAGCATTTTCACATTTTTGAGCGTTAGTGAAACGCTATAATATGTTTCTTAATGTCCGTTTTGCGTGTCGTTTTTGAAATGTTGCAATGAGCGTTGGAAAAAAGTTTTCCCAATCTTAATGAAATAAAAGACTGCATACAACTTTCGATAGAATGTTTAACCAACAATACAAGCGAAAATCACTAAGTTGTGAGAGTACACTGTTAATTCAATCACCCGAGGGTAAGGATCAAGGAACATCAAATAAACATATTTATTACGTGTAATCGATAAGTTCCACTTTATAACGGCCTCAAGCTAATACACCAGCCTTGAAGGTTGTGCCATAAAATACGAAAAAAATTTGAATGCATAATAAGAAAAGTTTTCGAATTAGATTTTGAGGTTCTGCGTTCAACCTTCCGCAGGAAGAATAAGAGATATTTGCCTGCAGCTCGCTTTCTGCAAGTTGAACCATGAATACTAGCATGGTTTCAATATATTTCCAATTTTCATTCTCTAATTATGATTTGGATATTATACCGACACATAAAACATCTCATTATTAATATTGTGACTTTGAGCGCTAAAAAAATACTTCCAGCAAAACACGAGGATCATGTGTTAGTTTTTCATTCGTGTATCGTTAGAATCTTTCCTCTCAGATTACTGCAGCATACAAACGCGTTTTACAACGTTACTCTTATGTTCCGTCCTTTCTTGAACAGCCATTGTTGGCCATTCCGGTTTTAGCGAAATCGGATCTTGTTAAGTGTTAACAGGCACTTGCAGCGTAGTCCAGCGAGCAGCGAGTGGAATAAGTTTCCTCTCTGTGCTGTTATTAGAAAGTCCAATGAGTTCTATTATGCCTAGTAATAACCAATGCGTGAAGCACACCACCTGGTATATGCTAGAACTCACTGCAAGAAACATTTTTTTTCCGTTCACGGAAATGTTTATTAAGTCGACCCTTATCTGATCGCGCTATACTTGATGAAGGTTACTTACTAACTTTATTAAATATTATGATGGCAGAATATTAAATAAGTAAACCATTTTGGCTCATTAAAATGCGCACACGTGCTTTGTTTTGCAGGACTGCGCAAGCCGCGGAAATTGCGGAATCGATTGCCAATGCATAAGCCAGAACCCAATGTGTAATGGATACTGTGCCGAGAAGAAGTGAAGCAGTAAAATAAATCAATCATTTCAGCTCTTTACTTACATCTCGGGCTTTGTTTTATTCAACGAGTGGTTTCATTGCAGGCTTGCATTCTAGCCCTGCGTCGACCACAGAAGGCACATGTACCCTGCCCACCAAAACCTTACGAGCCAACATTGTCAGAAGTACAAAACTCGGCAGCTTTTTAGCCATGAGATGTATAGATACACACACTACTTTTGCCTTTGCTGCCTGTTGCGCCGAGCGCCAGCTCTCTCGGCCGCATGCCTTGGAGGAAAAATACTCATCAAGTGACAGCTCTTGATAAGGTGATCGTCAGGGTAACCGACAATGGTAGTAACGTAGCCGCTCGGTGGAGCGCTCGTAACCAGTTCCTGCATGTCGCCTCTCCGTAATCCGCAGATGCCCTCACAGTTTGGTGCAGAGGCGCATCCTGCGTAAACTTAGTGCCGAGCCCTATAGGAGAGAAGTTTGCACGTAAACCCTAGAAGCATATTAAGACAAGCAGACCATGGTATAGCAAGAGCATAGCCTTTAGAAAACAGCTGCGAGAAGAAGCCGTACAAAAAAAAACGCAGCGGAAGGCGACAGAAGACCGCACGACCAGCGTGCATTGACTGCGTCTTCGCAAGACACCTCCACATCCGACTAATAGAATGTGCCGCCACCTTTTGCAATAACATGTCAGTGACCATAGCTATCGAGTTTAAGGAACTTACGAAAATTGTATGGTTTGTGGGTGTTTAACGTCCCAAAGCGACTGAGGCTATGAGGGACACCGTAGTAAAGGCCTCCGTAGATTTCGACCACCTGGGGTTCCTTACCTGCACTGACATCGCACAGCACAGGGGCCTCTAGAATTTCACTTACATCGAAATGCAACCTGTACGGTGGCGGTTTGCTTTGCTTGCTAGCCGGCACGTCTTGCGGAGATATTCGTCTGAGTAAGCTCTCATCGAGGTTCAGGTGCTCGCGCCGCAGAATAACGTTGATTTGCAATGCGCAGTGCGAGAGTGTGCTCATTCGCGGCGAATACCTTCGTGCTGTCATAAAGTGGCCAGCGGAGTTAATTCGTTCGCGCCGACGCAGGTTTGAATCCCAGTAGTGACAATACTTACCTTTAAGCAAAGCCGCAAGTGGGGCGAGTTAGATGATGTTCATCGTTCCCTTTGCGTCCCTCGTGCTCCTTTCGCGCTATTTTTCATCATGAATATCTATTTTTTTTTATTTATTCACGGTCAAGGTTGCAGCGATAGTCCGGAATTTGAGTCCTTGCCAATGAAGTGGAGCTTTTGCGCTTCAGTATTCCAGGTTCACTTTTCTCAGCCGCTGTTTGGGAAGCCGATAATTTTTTATCTTCGCTGTCTTGACTGCGTTCCAGGTTTCTACGCGCTGCTTTTCTTCCACCAAGACTTTGTTGTAATGATAACTTGCCGTATTTAGACGCCCCCGCTCTCTGTGGCGTTCATTTCAGCGTATCCACCCTATCGGTCACATTTCGAAGTAGAAGAAGTGCTAAAGGCTCATGTACTATGCTTTGCCAGCGCACGTTGAAAAATCCAAGGCGTTTCAACTTATCCGGCACCCCTCATAGCCTGAGCCGCCTTCTGATGTTAAACCCCAGGAAGCTAACAATGAATTGGCATACAGACTCGGTAAGCGTTCTTTGCGCGGCTTTAACGTTTTAAAGCCGGTACATGGTTTTAACATTTGTTTTAAATGAAAGCAGCCACACGTAACATATATATTCTACTTTGTAAGAAAGTGTTGTCGCTGCATTTGGCGCTTTGTATCTAAGGTTCTTAGACAGCTTCAAATTGAGCCCGGCCCAGAGCATGGTTATTCTTCTTTTCGGCTACACCTGAGCCTGTTTCTTGCCATCGCCACTGCTGAGTTGTGGGCGTAAGACAGCCGAATAGCGAGTTCGTTTCATGGAGATCTCAGACTGCTCGTCTGTTCTCCCCGCCTTTGTCATCGCCACGTGACATCCAATGGAAGTGTTGGGCCTCCGAGGGTCCTCCAGTGACGCAGCCTGACCGCGTCCTGAACAGCCAGCAAGTAACGTAGAGGACTGCATGTGCTACGCCCAGTACTAGCCCAGCCATTCGTTGAGGTTGTCGTCATCCTCCCGCTTCGCATTGCAAAGCCGCCACTACTCAGTGGTGAACTGAGGGTGGCTCCCCAGCCAACAAGAGGAAACTAAAGAGAACTTTCTAGCTGAGCTTTCTTCACGACGAAGCGACGGAAATCCTCCAACTGTGAAGACGGACGGTCATGTCACATAGTCTACAATCATCTCAGCGATGAAGCGACGCTGCTTACAGATCATCACGCCTGCCAGCGATATGACAGCGAAGAGCCCGAAGCCCTGTCACAGTGCCAGAGAACGCCTTGACCCTGCCCCACGAGTATCCTGTAGTTCAGGGACACGAGCCATTGACGTTGAGTTGACTACCGACGGCCCCGCGATTATAGCCTTAGTAGACATGTGCAAACTACACTGCCATCAGGAGACAGTTCGCCGCTCATCTGAAGAAGCTAACGACCACTTAGGACTAACCACAAAGCTGCACCACGAGAGGCCAACTTACTGTGCCATAGGGACGATGAACCGCTAGAGTTATGGTCACAGGATATGCTTATCTTTGTGTCGCTGTATTCCCACGACTTAATCTTGGGCATGGACTTCCTCACCGGGTATCAGCCGATGATCAATCTGTGATATATGCTCTTGATGCTTTTGCCAGGTGAAGCCATACGTTCCAAAATAACTCTAGATCATCACGCGGTTCCTCGTCGAGAAGTGAGCGTTCCTCTACGGTCAAACGTTATTGTCTCTATGGGTACCAGGCATAGCAGAAATACTGAATCGTCATCGGGGGGATCACGCAGTTGGTTTTATACCGAGGACTCGGCGTTGCAAGAGCCATCGACCGCTTCCGGAGTGAAAACGCTAAGATTATGGTAACACGCTTAAGAAAAGAATATCGACCACTTTGTTTTGTGTTCTGGACGGACGTAATACAGGGAAAGAGTGTTAAACTAAATATTGTTAGGAAATGTCTAAAAAATTTCTGAAAACAAAGTGCTCTAGCGCCTCCGTCCATGAGTCACTTTTCGAAACTTCAGTTGTAGTTCTTTCCCGACAGGGGGATGCCTTGCGGGCAGCCGACTGAGAGGCCGGCGGGCCCATTTTCAGAACTGGCAGGGGGGCCTTCGGTGCGCCTGCCGGCGGCGGGGGTAGCCTTGCCTCAGGCTTTGCCTGGGCGGTGTCGAAATCCCGGAGCGGTGTGCCGCCCCTGCAGACCTGATCAGCAAAATTTGTTCCTGCAGTGAAAGTAAAAGCGTTGATGTTGTGTGATTGTCGATTACCCGCTTGTTTGAATGAAATGCTTTCTTTCGATTTGAGAGCGATTATTCCTTCTTCAGCTTCCCATATTGGACAGGGCCATGAGTAGGCGGGATGATCGCCTTATCAATTTAGGAAACACAGTGCGGCTGCTTCACAGTTTTCCGAAACATGCTCATGTGAGGCGCATTTCGCGCAGGTTTGTCGACCACTACAACTCTCCCACCTATGGCCACACTGCTCACAGTTGAAACGCCTTCTGGTGTTTGGGACACAGTGTCAAACTTTTATTTTCAGTTAATCTACTTCAATATATTCGAGGAGTTTGCTGAAGTTGAAGGTGAGGACGAGGTGTTTTGTTGGTATTTCTTTGTTTTCTTTCGTAATTTTGATCTGAAGGACCTTCATGACATTTTGGTCTTTGAGACCATCAAGAATTTCATCTTGCTAATGCCTCGGAGGCGGACTATGAGCGGTTTTGAGAGAAGTTGACGCGACCGTTGTTGAGCTTGAAAAAAAAAGAGACCAATCGGACCCGAAAGTGCCCTTCTTATTCTCGCCTGCTACTATTGCCTCGGAGGTGGACTAAGAGGAGGTTTTGATAGAAGTTGACGCGACCGTTATTGAGCTGGAAAAAAGGACAACAATCGAACCCGAAAGTGCCGTTCTTATTCTCGCCTGCTACTATTGTCTCGGAGGTGGCCTAGCAGGAGGTTTTGAGAGAAGTTGAGGAGAATGCTGTTGAGATGGAAAAAAAGAGAACACTCGAACCCGAAAATTTCCTTCTTATTCTCGCCTGCTACTATTGCCTCGGAGGTGGACTAGAAAGAGGTTTTGAGAGATGTTGACACGACCGTTGTTGAGCTGGAAAAAAAAGAGAACAATTGGACCCGAAAGTGCTCTTCTTATTATCGCCTGCTACTATTGCCTCGGAGGTGGACTAAGAGGAGGTTTTGATAGAAGTTGACGCGACCGTTATTGAGCTGGAAAAAAAGACAACAATCGAACCCGAAAGTGCCGTTCTTATTCTCGCCTGCTACTATTGTCTCTGAGGTGGCCTAGCAGGAGGTTTTGAGAGAAGTTGAGGAGAATGCTGTTGAGATGGAAAAAAAGAGAACACTCGAACCCGAAAATTTCCTTCTTATTCTCGCCTGCTACTATTGCCTCGGAGGTGGACTAGAAAGAGGTTTTGAGAGATGTTGACACGACCGTTGTTGAGCTGGAAAAAAAAGAGAACAATTGGACCCGAAAGTGCTCTTCTTATTATCGCCTGCTACTATTGCCTCGGAGGTGGACTAGGAGGAGGTTTTGAGAGAAGTTGACTCGACCGTTGTTGAGCTGGAAAAAAAGAGAACAATCGGACCAGAAAGTGCCCTTCTTATTCTCGCCTGATACTAATGCATCGGAGGTGGACTAGGAGGAGGTTTTGAGAGACGTTGACGCGACCGTTGTTGCGCTGGAAAAAATAACAATCGGACCCGAAAGTGCCCTTCTTATTCTCGCCTGTTACTATGGCCTCGGAGGTGGACTAGTAGGAGGTTTTAAGAGAAGTTGACGCGACCGTTGTTGAGCTGGGAAAAAAACAACAATCGGAACCAAAAGTGCCTTTCTATTTCTCGCCTGCTACACTGCTCGGTCAGCTCGAGAAAGTGTAATTCGAATATTACACCTCGGACTGTGTTTAGGTAACGGTGTGCGCCCACTGAGACAGGAACATTGCCTATTGAGACCATGTCGGACAGTTTGGAGCGATGGGTGTTGTCTTTAATTTGTATAAGTAGGTCAAGACTGAGCATTTTCCTTGTAGCCCGTGCCCAAAGCTTCGGTCTAACATTTGAAAGCTAAGAACGGAGACACCTTTCATGCAGATTTTTCAGTTTTTTTCGCTGCGGATGACGCGATACTTTCGAAAAACATTTTTTGTTTTTTGGAGGCACTGGGCAATTATATCTTCGGTCCGCACTCTTTTCAGAGTGCGAAGAACATCTTGTGAGGGACGTGGAGCCATACAGCCATAGAATTTGTTAAGTGTTTGGTCACGATACCAGCCGCCCACCGCGAAACACAAAGGGGAGACGGGACAGGAACTCGCAAATAAGTTTTGCCTATGTCAGCTTTACACCCCAACTATAACTCAATGCGACGAAGCACATGGTAGTTCGGCACACAAGGTTAACCCTTGCTGCCCATGAAAAAGCAAGAAGTAAATAAGAAAGAAGACAGGAAAGTTGCGAGAAAGAACATAGAAATACGAAAATTGAAGGGGAGGACAGGAAAATGTGACTGCCGATGCCCCTGATCGGGTCAAGCCGGAGGTGCCGTCTACAGGCTGCTGGGGACAAAGTGGTGTGTTGCCTCCACTGATGGGCCTTGAAGGTCCAAACGCTCAGCGTCAGCTCAACTACCAGGATTTCCATTTTCCTGGATACGGCGAGTCACGCACGGCGAAGCGCGGGTGCTCGGGTTCGTGGTGACGCACTGTTCACCATCATCCCCCTCCGAGGATGCCCCTGCGGATGCTCAGGAATCTGTGTTGCCGCCACTCACATACATCTTCATGAAGCAGATGCCCTTGCAGGCGAACACTCGACACCTTTGAGCAAACCGAATAAATGTGAATATCGCAAACCATATTTTGAGAAAAAGTGACATCGCACAGCACACGCGCGCCTTTTGCTTTTCGCCTCCATCAAACCTGGCCGCGGTGGCCGAGTTTCGAGGGAAGCGGAATGCAAAAAGCGTCCGTGCGCTTTGCGTTATCAGTGCACGTTAAAAATCACAACATATTCGAAATTATTCCGCAGCCCCCATGACGGCACCTCTTTCGTCCCTTCTTCTCTAACTCCCTCCGTATCCCTTTCCTTTCGGAGTAGTTCAGGTGTTCGCCGAGATGTGAGAGAGATACTGGGCCACTTTCTTTCCCCATGACCCTATCATTAAGAGATTCCAATAATTTTGATACTGCTTGCTACCTGCAGTTTAGCGGTATCCTACTTGAGAGCTACATTTAAATTTATATATATTTTGATTTCTGTGAAAACAGTAAAGCCCGATAGTTGTATTGGTGTTTACTCCTAACTGGTTTGCTGCGGATCATTCCGTAAGTTTTGCCAGAAAGGAGTTCGCTATGTTGCAAATGTGCTCCCAGTTTAAGGCAGGCAAATACTATGTTGGCATCAGCAATATACAGTGTATATTTGGCTTCAGTGTAAATGTTTGTGAGATCATTTATATATAATAAAGATAAAAGGTCCCAGAACGCTAGCTTGACTTACACTTTGCAGTCAGTTTGGGTCCAAGATGTGGTCACCTTTTGAACCAACTGTTGTCAATGCTGGAGTTAAGATTTGATGAGATTCAAGCAACGGCCGCTTACATTATACATTTCCAGTTTTTGAGTAAAAGGGGATGGTCAATAAAGTGAAATGCTTTAGGGAAATCAGCACAATGACGGAGTACAAGGACCTCACTTGCATGAACTGAGAAAAAAACTGTTTTGCTGCAATAGTGCTTGTTTTGTAGATTTGTGTTTTCTAATCCCACACTGAGGCGGGATTAGAAGGACAAGTTAGTAAAAAAGAAGCGAAAACTGGGCATAAATAATTATTTTCTTAACGCTTAGAAAATACAGTTAACACTGAAATACAGGTATAGTTCTTGAGGCCATTTACATCAGTTTTCTTTAATGACACTGCAACCTTACCAACCTGCATTGTTTTTGGAAAAATAGCAATTGATGAACAAAGCATAAATATATAGGTAAGAACTGGAGTATTGATGTCAATAACGTGTCGCAGCGAATGGCAGCCCGTGGTCAGGTCTGGTTCCTTCCTGTTGACAGAACACTGTGATGCACTTCACCATTGACTGCATATCGCAACCAGTGGCAGCTTATGGTAACGTCCGGTGGCCGACAACCCAATGGCTAGCTCGCTTCCCAGAGACTCTCAAAAGCCGTTGGTATCTCTGAGTTAGTGCTCCAACCGAGCCATATGGACGCGAAATGGAAAATGAAAAATGGACAGCTTATAGAATACGGCCATTGGTCACCGTGTGTGAGCGCGTAAACGTAATCAACGCAGTGGACTATGTGAAAAACCGCGCTGCTGCTTCGAACCATGTAGAATTCGCGCACTTAACTACGCAGTCATGCCAAACGAATGTACGCCCTCGCAGGAACAACGCGCATGGACGGAAGTGCTAGATGTTTAGCACTGTTAGAAATGGCACCATCGGAGCGCCTCGCTTGCGGGCTAAGATTCGCTGGTCCTGCCCCGAAGGATTGCTTAGCGCTTAAACCTGGAAAGATCAAGGTGGGCTTTGTAGATTCTTCCAGACCAGATATTTAGTTTACATATATACAGCTTTGCCAAGAAGACCCGAACCAAAGATGCGGCTTGGTCTCTGTAGCGTTGAGTGCGTTCCGCACACCAAATAGGTAGCGCGCCCATCCTGCCACCCTGGCAGGTGGTAGTTGAATTAACGGTTGATCATGACAGGTCGGTCACCCAATGAATGCTCCGGCGTTATGATGCAGTGTCGCGTGTCTGCCGCAACGTTGGCAGCGCTAGTGCATGCAGCTTACATATCCTTGTCACCTCCGCCAGTTACCTCAAAGCGCTACTGAGGCGTCCACTAACCCAGGGAGGAAGTAATGTGCCCTCTCCTAGAAATCACCGGCGTCTAGAGCGCTGTATGAACGCCGACAATTTTCGCTTTGCGTATCCTGGATTAGGTGAGCTACTCTACAACCTTTTTGCTACCCACTGTGTGTCCCACGATTCAGCACTTTTTGTGACCAATGGATCAGTACTTTTTGTGACCCATGACAGCACTTTTTTGTATGACTCACTTTATGACCAATGACTCAGCACTTTTGCCACCTTGACTAAGCAATTTTTGCGACCCATTTTGTGACCATGACTTATGATCATGACTAAAGACCAATAATCACGACTCAGCTTCTTCCTCAATGATTCTGGTCATGATTCCATTGATTATGATTCCGGTCATGCCTCCTGACTCCGGGATCATGACTAAATAACAATGACTCACATGACCATGACAATAATCTGACTCATGACCTTGACGACCACTACTGAATTCCTTCTTCAGAAAATGACTTCGGTCGTGACCACATTGATTATGATTCCGGTCATAACTCAATTACATTGACTCACATGACCATCACAACTTATGACACTCTATATAAAACTTGTCATACTAGTATACACTAGCTGATGACCTCATATTGTCCTGATACGCTGAGTTACCAGATGACCTGATAGGCTGAGTTAGCACAGCCTTGAATAACCTGGAAGACTTCTCAAGGCGCAACAACATAGAAATCCATGGTCTCAAAGTTGGGCAAAAAGAGGACTTTCATGTCTTACTGAAGTCGCTGGCACGTAGGATGGAGATTCCAGAGAATACGCTTCAATCCATAGAGGTTGCACACCGACTACCTGACCAAAAGGGAAAGATACCAGCTGTGCTAGTGAAATTAAATTCACATACTGCTCGAGAACAGTGGAAAAAAAAACGTTATGCCCTTAAGGGAAAAGTCGTGTACATTAATGAGAACCTGCACGAAGAATACAATTTCAAACAGCGCTAGACAACAGGACCAGAAAGAGGAGGAGACATACACGGCGCTGAACTTGCAACTGATTTATTTGAAGCAGGAAGTCAATTTATACATACAAGCACGGGCGCACACGCGCCAAGTCATACAGAGAAGATCAGATACACACTCACCAAAATGCCACCATACACACGTGACGTAACTGCCTTGCAATCTACCCTTTATGCAGCAATGACATTTCCTTCGCTGACAAGACTAAAGACGTTTTGCTAACGCAGCCATTAGATTTTCTGGTGATATGGAATGCTTCGGCGACTTCTCTGGTGGTCTTGTCACAATGAAAAAATAAAAATTCTGTGTCGTGAAAGAAAGGTACGCATTAACAAAAACTGCAATGCTTTGCCAAGTTAGTGTCTTTTTTCTCCAATGAATTGGCATGCTCCATTAGTCTAATGTTAATGCAACGGCCTGTCTTGCCTATGTAAGTTAGACCACAAGATAAAGGAATTTGGTAGACCACGCCCTTCTTGCAACTGATGAACTTAATGCTATGATTTACCTTGCAGGCAGTACTTAGTTTATAGCCATCCTGCTTCCTCTGAACTGCTGCCCCTATCTTACCCAGCTTATTAGGTGCAGAAAAAACGACCCTCACGCCATACTTGGCCCCTACCCTCTTAAAACGATGTGAAAAGGCGTGCACATATGGCATGACAACTTTTTTCCGGCCAACATTTTGTTTGGGTTGTCCCGAACATTTCAGCGCTTTAATAATCTTATTAGCACCAGCCACAAGTATAGAATCTGGAAAACCAGCCTCTCTGCATCTCTGGGCTTGGACTGCCAGGCTACTGGACACTTGATGAAAACACGATTTTTTGACAGCCATACCAATACTACCCGTCACAATTCCGAGTTTGACAAGCTTCGAGTGGCAAGACGCATAGCTCACTAGACATTTTTCACTCCTGGGAGCGTAGCGCCAGCATACATGTTCAGATAAGAAGGTCAAATTCAAATCTAAGAGCTGTAGGACGTTACTCTGAGGGATCTCATGTGTAAAGCTCAGTCCTGACCCGTGCTTAGAAAAAACATCTAGTATGTCGGGCACACATTCTGCACCCTTAGACCTAACTAAAACTAGGAAATCATCCACATACCGTAAAATTCGAATATAACTTCCATTTAAGTCCCTCTGTACTTTCTTATCAACATAACAAAGAAAAATAGTGCTAAGTATTGGGGCAATCTTGGAACCAATACACACTCCCGATTTTTGCTTGAAAAATTTATCTTCCCACTTTCTATAGGTATTCTCTAAATAAAAGGATAAAAGTTCCAGGAAAGACCCACTAGAAATGCCACAATCATTTTGGAATGCACACTCATCGTTTTGGTCTGAGATGCAATTCTGAACGCATTGAAGAATTTGCTTATGTGGAAGAGAATAAAATAAATGGACTACGTCTATACTAAAACCAAAGCAAGAAGCCGGGTTCTCCTTCAAGAGAAACTTTACAACTGCCTCCGAGTTTGGCACAACAAACGGGTCAGCCACGGATAGTGCTGTCAAATGCTTATTGAGGTAGGATGATAACACTATTTGCCAAGTTTGGCGCTCAGAGACTATTGCTCGAAAAGACACCCTGGGCTTATGTGCTTTTGCCGAGAAGAAAATTTCAAGTGAAGAGCGCTCTGCATCCTTAACTTTATTTGCCAAACTTAGAAGCCCCATGCCTTTCAATAACGAAACAGCTTCTTTCTTATTCTTTACCGGATCCTTATTAATCACTTTAAAATGTTTGGCTATTGCCTAACGTGCCTTGTTGGAAAACTGGTTCCCGGAAAGTACAACAAAGTAGCCTTCTTTGTCGGATTGCACGACACGCAAGAGACTACCACACAGGTAATCTAATCCACAAGCGATGGAAACCTATTGCTACGCACTTTAGGACCGTCGCTACTGGCCACAGCATCAGCACACTCCGATACACACCTTTGTCTGTCCTCAGGCTGAGCCTTAGATGACACATTATGGGCGAAGGCCAACTTTTCAATGGTTCTCAAACCAGGGTCGAGGCTGAACTTAGGTCCAAGGCGCAAGGTCTTTTCGTGTTTAGAATCCAAAACGGCGTCTCCGAGGACCAACAGCTTTCCTTCTGCAGGCATTCTTCTTGGGCCTCTCGCAAGGGTTGGTCGGATCGTCTTCCAAAGGAATTCCGTGAGATGATCAATGGTCACACACCACTCGCGGAACACACGCTGGCCTCGGCATCTGGTCCGAAGTAAGTCCTTGAACAGCCTCGCCTGGCACCACCACTCACTGTTGAGAATTTTGCACATTCTTCTGTTATGCCCTGTAGACGGACGTAGCCAGCCACAAAGCGCTTGTAAATCCGGAGGGCAGGTATCATAACGGCAATGCCCCGACACGGTGCGGGCTCGGCAGATACACACGGCGATGATGGGCGAGAGTGCAGCCGGACTTGACAGATCAATATTCTGACACATAAAAGAAGCCCATGTACAAGAAATGAACTGTAGAAGCGTAGCAGACTGGGCGAGTTGGTGTTCCATGGTAACAATACAATTTCAAACAGAGCTAGACAACAGGACCAGAAAGAGGAGGAGACAAACACGGCGCTGAACAGTTTTACCAGGGAAGAGGTAATGGGCTCTAGGCTAATTACTCAGTCGTGCATAGACCATATAGCAGTCAGGTTCCCGAATAACGTCGCCAACGCTGCGGTGATACGAAGAAAGGTGGCGGATCATTATTTCACAGTGCTGTGTGTTCTCAAGCAAGAAAGGGACACGTTGAGTCAGACCGTTAGAACGATAAAAATAATTGATAAATGTTTTGACGAGCTCGTGCAAACATTTATTTGGAGGTCTCTGCTAACTCAAACTCACATTCATGATTATAACTCATTAGTATCCAAGTTTGATGAGCTGTATGCAAATTCCAAGAGGGTGGTTAAAGTGAAGTTAAGAAATTCAGAGAAGAAATGGATAACGAATGATATACTCAAACTGTCTCATGAAAAGGATGGAATGACTATAGACAAGACGTTGAGAACTTTGCCTTAAAAGAGCAGTATAGGGCACAACGTAATAAACGTACTGCTAAGCTGAGACAAGCAAAGAAGAAATATTTTTCTGCTGAGTTTTCTAGGTGCAGCAGCAATACAAGGAAAACTTGTCTAGTAAATGAATTATTAGGTAGACAGAAGAAATCTGATTTGGATGAGAAGTTTCATTGTACTTCTATGAAAGCGGATCCTTCTACAAATGCCAATTCTTTTAATGATCGGTTTGTATCATCCATTAGAAAACTTAAAAAAAAACAAATTATTGCTTCTACCATCTAATACCAGGGAAAGAAAACAATTCTGCTGCATTTCTTCCTGTTGATCAAGATGTGTCGTGGAACCTTATTAGTAGGCTACCAGACAGCAAGCCACCAGGCTACGATAGTCTTAGATTGCGTGATTTGCGAAACAATTACTCCAAACTTAAAGAAGTACTTTTACATATACTTAACGGTTGTTTTAAGACAGGAGGAATACCCCCAGGCCTGAAGGTCGCAGTACTAAGACCAATCTAGAAGTCGGGGAAAAAGACAGATGAAACAAATTACAGACCCATTGCCATACTACCAGTCTTATTATACTGATGGAAAAAATTGTTCACCAATATATGACATTTTTTTGTGAGAAGTATTCTTGTTTGAGTACTACACAGTATTTCTGTCGTAATATTGGTGCGGTTGAGCTTCTTGAAGATTGCTGTGATTTTATCAATGGTATGATAATCAACGTGTCTTTGGATTATTTTTGGATTTATCAAATGCATTCGATGCGGTAGAGCACTATGTTCTGTTACATAAGTTGGAAAGTAATGGATTCCGTGGTCCATACCAACAATTGTTTGCAAGCTGCCTTTCGCACCGTAAACATGTAGTAAAAATGAAAGAATCATTTATTAATTTCTCTGATATTCAGTACGGTGTTTCAAAAGGTTCTGTTTTGGGACCGTTTTTGTTTAATATTGATGTAAATGATATGGTTAACCTAAAATTAAATGCAAAATTGTCTCAGAATGCTGATGACAAAGCTTTAGTAATATCCCATGAATCAATCTAACTCGCACTGAATCTACTTCAGTACGATATCAATAAAATAGTAGACTGGTCATCTGTAAATTAAATATACATAAACAAAAAGAAAACTGTTGTAACGTTTTAGAAATCCGCACAAGAGTGTTGATCTTGCCCAGTCTGTTGGTCTGCATGGTAGCAACTGTGGCAATTGTGAATGTTCGTTACCACCTTAATTGAACAGCGTTAAATATCTTGGCCTGTATCTTGATTCCAACATGTGTTGGTCTTCCCAAATTGGTTATTTAATAAAGTGATTCCGTTCTCTTTTTGTGCAGCTTTATCGTATAAAATACACTACATCTGCAAACTTGCGTCAGACTGTATATAGATCTTTAGGAGAATATATACTTAGATACGGTTTTTCAGTGTATGGTTCTTGTGCGCTTTGTAAGATCAAGAAGGTCGATAGTTTTCTGTGCAGAATCTCTACTAATTTATTGTGTGGCACTTCTCACGAGAAATCTTAATACAAAACTAGAATGGTTAAAGCAGGAGTTATCTCCTCTGCATGACTTGAACGTGCAAGTGGTAGTTCTCAGAAATTTCTTTTCAGTGCTGTTTAAAGAGCCTGACAAAAAACCATTCACTTACGCACACAGCGCGGTACAATGTTCCTAGAGTTTATACCATGTATGGTTAAAGGACACGGCAGTTATATATACCCTACTATTTTAATAAACTACCTGCAAAGGCGTAGGGTTGTGATTCTATGAGGGCTGTGAAATCTGGACTGCAAGCGTGGATGGAAAGTTGCAATGAAGGAAATTACGGAGCTGCTTTGCAATTTTCACTTTGATATTAAAATTTGTGTTCCGTTTATAGACTGCTGATTTCCTCTGTTTTACAATATTATCAATCTGTAATTCGTTGACTTAACTAATGCAATGTATCGGCTTGTTTTAATGTTATTTTTCTTTCTTTTTTGTGCTAAGAATGTCAGTTGTGTACTTTCAGCGTGTTTTACTGACCGCGCACTGTTGTGCATGCAGTGGTCCGCCCACAAGCGCTTGCACTTCTGTGGGCACACGCTATGTACTGCATATATATATATATATATATATATATATATATATATATATCTTTCAATAAAATTCCTGCATGTATATATGTATGTATGTGCGACACAGTTTGCTTCCACACTTTGCTTCCACATTTTGTGTCCAGTTTATGGACACGTCAACTGTCAGCAGCCTATAATAATGCTTCGCAATAATAAAATGCCGGGGATTGTTCTCGGTATTTTATTCATATTGCCTGGAAGTTCATTGTAATCCTGGAATCGGGTGCATATGGGAGCAACGTGCCTACGTGACGTCAATAACTTCAATGTTCACGTTTTCTTGTCAGCACAGCCGCAATTCTTCATTTTATTGTTTTAATTGTGGCCGCAGAAGTTTGTTAATATCATTCATTTATCGACGCCGGCATGGGACATTGTGTTGTTGTTACAGGAACATGTTACACGGCTTTGCCCACGGCCCTCTGCATTGTTTTGATAGAAAAATAATTTTTATTATGATTATTATTACAGCGATTAGGAGGATAATACCGATCACTGAATTTCTCTAGTGTAGTGACACTGGCTATCGCGTTTCTCACCGATATGAAAGTCGCTGAATGGAATAACGGTCGCAGCGGCGCCATTTAGATGGGTGTGAAATGCAAAATCACCCGTGTGCTACGCCACATCAGTGGACGGTAAAGGACCGCAGGGGGCTTCAAATATTCCGAGGCCCTCCATTCTGGCTAGCTTCATAGTCCCATGTGTCACTTCAGGATGTAAAACCGCATATATACAATTACAATTATTAATAACACACCACACCCAACCTTCGTTCGATTTGTTCGATAGGGCGTGATGGTCGCTGACAACCCTGAATGTGTTGTGTGCTTGGTCATGCAAGTAAACGGAGAAACTTTGATGCAGCTCAGTTTGTTGCGATACACTTTTCTTGTGGCAGAGTAGTGGTTCTGGTGCTCGACTGCCGACCCGGAAGACACGGGTTCAACCGTGCCTCCTGGGGTGGCACTTCGTTGGACGCAAAAAGTTAGTCCCGTGTGCTGTGTAATCCCAGTGCACGCTGAAGAACCACACATGGCGGAAAGATGTATCCGGAGCACTCCATTACCGCGTCCCTCACAGCCGCAGTCGCTTTTGGACGTTAAATCTCCACAAACCAAACCATCTTTCTATTGTTGAGCAGTCGGCTCCTCTGCGGCTAGTATTCAATAAATTGGACGCGAATTGGACCGTCGGTAAATATAGGAGGCGCTGCCAGGACGGTAGCGAGAAGGCGGGAAAAAGGCCAGTAATTTACTTCGAGCCTTCATGCACGGCCGCCAAACAGCTTGACGCTACTCTACGAAATGAAACGTGAAAGCTGGCGCATTTATACGAGAGGGGCATTTTATCTCTTTTCATTTCTCGCTAATTCCATTTATTAAACGCCTTGACTTTTTATATATTCGTACTTCTTCCGAGCGCGCATATTTAATGCATTGGGAAAGGCACTGTCTTCCACCGACACGTTGCAGCAGATGCTTCCAACTTAGGGGATCCTACCTTGGGGAATTCCCCTAAACATTTCACCACCTCTGTTCCCACTTCGAGTTACTGATCAATCATACCTTGGGGAATTCCCCTAAACATTTCACCAGCTCTGTTCCCACTTCGAGTTACTGATCAATCATACTATGAGCTTGCCGTCCATGTTAGCTCAGTTGGTTTAGTGACTGCTCCGGTGAAGCGGTAGTCCCGTGTTTGAACCCGGCACCAGGACGAATTTTTCTTTAACTACGAACTTTCTGCGAAACATGTATAGCTTTCTTTTGTAGCCATACGGCTGCGCTTGGGTGGATGCCTGTGAGCTATGACTACCTGTTACGAATCTATTTCACCTTAATTGACTCGCCTAAACATTTGACCATCAGAAGCTTCCGCTACGATAAGCACTTGGCTTTGAACTCTCGTAATTAAAAGCCGACTGCCGTTTCTGGTCGTGGTTATAGGATTGCTCATATCACGTTCTTAGATATATTGGAGCCTCCTACAATTGGATGCGTGCACTACACATCATCTTCATCATCATCAACCTAACTACACCCACTTCAGGGCAAAGGCCTCTTCCATGCCTCTCCAATTATCCCTCTCTTTCGACAGCCGCATCCACGCTATACCTGCAAACTTCTTAATCTCATCCGCCCACCTAACCTTCTGCCGCCACCTGCTACGCTTGCCTTCTCTTGAAATCTACTCTGTTACACTTAAGGAACAGTGGTAATGCCTTCGCATTACATGCCCTACCCAAGCCCATTTCTTCTTGATTTCAACTGGGATGTTATCAACCTGCGTTTGTTCCCTCAGAGACTCTGCCCGCTTCCGGTCTCTTAACGTTACACCTATCATTTTTCTCTCCATGGCTCACTGCGCTGTCCTTAACATAAGCTTAACTCTTCTCGTTAGCCTCCATGTTTCTGCCCCGTAGGTGAGTACTGGTAAGATACACGTGCTTTAAACTTTTCTCTTGAGAGATATTGGTAAACTGCCAATCCTGATCTGAGAGAACCTGGCATGTGCACTCTATCTCATTCTTATCCTTCTATTATTTCCCTCGTGATCCAGATCGCCTGTCACTACTTGCTCTAAGTAGATGTATTCCTTTACTACTTACAGCACCTCGCGGCCAGTTGTGAACAGCTGTTCCCTTGCTAGACTTTGGACAGTACTTTGGTTTTCTGCACGCCAATTTTGAGACCTAAAGTTCTGCTCTGCCTGTCTAAGTCATTGATCATGATACGCAGTTCACCTCCTGAGTGACTGAGCTAGGCAATGTCATCAATGAATCGCAAGGTATTTAGGTATTCTCCCTAACTGTTCCCAATTCAGACCTCGGAATACCTCCTGCAAACAGACGGTAAATAGCATTGACGACGTTGTGTCTCCTTGCCTGACGCCCTTCCTTATTTAAATTTTGTTGATGATTTTATGGAGCACCATGGAAGCTGCGCAGTTGCAATAGATATCTTCCAGTATATTGCATGAAGTTCTTCTACCCCATGATTCCACAATGCCTGTATGACTGCTGAGATTTCCACTGAGTCAAGTGCTTTCTCGTGATCAGTGAAGGCTATATATAGGGGTTGTTTACATTTTGCGCATTTCTTTATGACCTGATTAATAGTGTGAATGTGATCATTTGTGGGATTCGATTTACGAAAGACTACCTGATCATTTGGTTGATTAATCTCTAAGGTTGCCTTGACAGTATTAGCGATTACCTCAGTATATACTTTGTATTTACTTCTGTCAGACTTCTCCATTTCCTCATTCTTAAGACTCTGCAGGTGACACCGTCGAGGTTCTTGCGCCAACCTTCGCTTAGCACTGACGATGCTTCGTAAATCACGCTATTGAAAATGGCACGGTTCAAAGGAATAGCGATTAAACGCATGGAAGCAAAGCAGTTAACTACGAAAAGCAACCTGCTGTGTAAATAAACAAGGACACGGACATTATTGTAGTTTGAATTTATTTTTCTTCAATTGTTTATTACAGTGCACAGTATTCGTAACACCAATCGTTAGAGCCTATACGCAGCTTGACCATCGTAAACACCCGCATATGCCGCTTTTTCGGCAGTCTTGCACTACAAACGTTACACTATATGAACCAGATGAGATTTCTTGATTTTTGAAATTGTCCTTAAACACACCATTAATTCAGCAACCGAAGCGAAGTCCGCTACGTTTATTTTAAAATTTTATTGACACAGCTGTAAAAAGGAAGTCTTGTCTGGCGTTAAGCCTAAAGAGGGGGCGTGTTAGAATGAAAAACCTCAACGGTGGTTTCTGTACAGGGTAATCAGATCGCAATTTTAAGAATGTCTATGTATCATTTGCGTCATGTTGTATATCACCTGCACATCAGGATGTGCACTTCCCGATGCCGAGGTCCAAATTTCATTTCTAGCAACGCTACGGTAAGGGCGGTCTTGGAGTCTGGAGTGAAGGTTAACCCTGAAGAGTTTCCGATAGTGCTTGTCATCAGGCAGATGACGTCCACTGCAGGATATATGCTTCCCCTAAAGATGTACAAATGTTGAAATTCAGCTCCAGCTACGGCCACCGTAACAGGGCAAGTTTCCTCATTTCCTAATTTATTTTCCTCGCGCGAATCACTGCCGGGCTGTTCAAAGCTGCTCAGCCTTGATGAAAACTCTATAATAGAGGAGTTTTTTCGCTTATTCGTCTTGTCGGTTTCTATTTAATGTGCTGACAATTGGCATTTCACTTTGCGCTGTGCGCCGCATTGTGTTTAATTTGTTTTCAAACTTTTTAAAACATAACATTTTAGCAAACACCTTTGGAATACACAGGAGGATGTCTTCCTGAAACTCGCCTTAACCTTTGACGGAACGTGAAGTTGGGGAGTTTTGAAAAAAATATTTCAAGATTTTGCGTCCTTATGGTAAATAGCTCAACAAGACATTTGCCGTGCACAAGCGTACCAAGACAGGTTTAGAAATAGCGCCAGCGCCAACAATGCCTTTTCGTGTGCCGCATACATTGACCACCCGGTCCTCGTGACGGGGTCCCGCGTTTTATATTCTAGTTAGAAGTGTTTCGGATATAACAAATTCAGAAGTAGCGTGCAGTAACTACACCAGGGGAACGGTGGGACAAGCAACCGTTAGGATCTTGAAGGACGTAAAGGAAGCCAAAATGCGATCAAAGCTCACATGGACACCAGCGCATAAATGCTCTGAGGGGAACAAAAGCGTACGCGTCGCAGCCTGACCACTGCTACCCCACGCACCTCAACACATGAACAAGCACAACTATTCAAACTTGCTAACCATTTGCACCAAAATCCTTCAACGTCAACTAGGCGAGGCAGAAGAGAATACCCGCTACTTGATAGAAACTTCGATAAGGAGCTGGAAATAATACTGAAAAGAATACAAGCAAGAATATATTCCTGATATTTCGAGTATCTGGTCAGCAGGCTTGAGTCAGTGTTAGTTCTTCTTTATCTAATTATTAATCCGGTAGCGCGTACTAACTTCTGCCTAGCTTAGTTGACGGTGTAGGATTTTCAACTCTGGGGTCAGCCGGCTTGATGATGTCTTTGTTCTTTCTTTTTCATTATCTAATTATTCATGCGGTGGCGCGTATTCGCATCTGCCGAGCCTAGTTATTGCGGTATAATCCTACAAGATTAATTAGGCAAGGAAGAAGAGAATACGCGCCATCGCCTGAATAATTGATGATGATGATGAATTTTTATGGCGCAAGGGTCTCTATGGCCAAAGAGCGCCATGACACAAGGTATTTTTTTTTTCTCTAGGTGGGGTCAAAGACCCATTTCCCAAGCATTTCACCCTAGATAATCCGAGCACCAGACCAGGGGAAAGCTTGTACCCACTTTATCACCGCTGGGTACCTGGCGGTACTGGAAATTGAACCCCACACCTCCCGCATGCGAGGCGGATGCTCGACCACTCGTCCACATCTGCTGTGCATAAAGAGTTAAATACAGAACAGGAAATAACAAAAAGAGTACAAACAAACGTCTCCTCAAGGCAGCTGACCACAAGCACGAAAACACTGTGCCATCAACTAGGCTAGAAATAAGTGAATAAGCCCCACCAGTAATTAGATAGAGAACAGGAACAAACACCGGAGAATTCAAGCAAACACAAATTAAAGCCCGAATAGACCTCATGCAGTCTACCCAGAAAACAAGGCACAATGCGTTCACTATGGGTACAGGTGGACTTATACCACATGTTATGGGCCTGCCAAGAAAACACAGGAAGATAAAGGATGAGAGGAACAAGTAAACAGGAGGGAGTTATGCCGCAAGGTTTTGTACCGTTTGTTCACGCTCAAACGTGCTGTCGCTCGCCTTTATAATTTTGGTTGTGCACCAGACGCGACCAAATTTATATGAAATGATCCCGCCTCGGTGCAAATTCTTCTACATTGTTCCAGGTGGTTGCAGTTGCTTTTAGTGCCTTATATAAAAGGGCCCTTCCTAGTTTTAAATTCAGCGCGGCTGAGAGCGGCGCGGATTATGTTCTGCGACGAGTCTGGGCAGGCTTACTACTATCGCTGCTCCCGATGGTTGAATTCTTTGTGGGCACAGCCACCACAATAACGAATACATTTTGAAAACCTTTCGGTGCATTCCTGACTACCATATTGCCTTTACCACCAGGCGACTATATCGGGCTGATGTTTTTGTGATCAATAAATATAAATCGATAGGTTTTTGTGACTTGGATGATGTTTGTCCGACAGATGACAAAATAGTTGTTCAAAGTGGAAAACGTTTGGCCCTTTCCTGTTCCAACGTACGACGTTGGTGATCATGTAGGATGCTACGCGTTTTTTCTCTTTTATTTTTTTTCAAAATCATATTTTTTAGCGGTAATGATACATAGGGGATTCAAAATTACAACCTAATTTCTTATTTTTGCTTTTTTGAACAAATATTTAACAACTTTCAGCGGAGTTCAAATTTTACCACTGCCGGGGATAACTGCAGCAACGTTTATTTCAAACTTTTTGCTACTTTAAAGAAAATGCATATTCCATGAAAGCGCCCTCTTTGTAATCTTTGTACTTTAGTGGCAGTTTACCAGTCTACGCCAACTTGAATTCAACCTCAATGTCCCATTACTGATGGCACCAATTCA
Organism: Amblyomma americanum; assembly: GCA_030143305.2. Taxonomy (NCBI): domain Eukaryota; kingdom Metazoa; phylum Arthropoda; class Arachnida; order Ixodida; family Ixodidae; genus Amblyomma; species Amblyomma americanum. The sequence goes on along the minus strand of JARKHS020033236.1, from coordinate 61,144 downwards.
CAGCCCACTGTTGTTAGCGCAGGCACTTCTGCTTTTGACGTTGCGTAACAAGTGAGCGCCCGTAAAATTCAGCAAGAAGCTGCCAGGCGACGTCACTTGTGGAACCTAATCGAGACCAACTGAGCGCTTAAGCATCTCTAATGTACTGCAGCCATATAATTACACGCCCAGCGCACCGGCTTTTTATGACATTTTCTTTTTTTATCACAGCCATACAATACGAAAATTTAAAAAAAATATGACTTCACTACCACCTTGTTTGTTAGCATTGCAACTTCAAGCCCACCCAGCAGACCGGCACTAGTCTACAGAGCTTTCTCATTCCCACACGATTCTCTATATATCTGTAGATACCTCACAGTGTTCTATGTAAAGTGTTATATTTTTAACGTTTACTAAATTTTACTTTATAAACGGTTAGAGATCCGTCGGTGCGGTCTATGCAGCTGGATTGCACAACAAGGAACACATTATTTTCATTAAAGAGGCGAATAATTAGACGATTATTTCTAATCAGATTTTTTTAACTGCGCAAATATGCCTTTCGGCATGAGAGAGTTACATGTACATGTGCAGGCAGGCGTCGGCTATGAATGCCAACAAGGCCAGGTATTGGGGCCCATGGGTCCAGGCTCGAGTGTCCAGTGGCCGGCTGGTATGGTAACCCTTAACACTGACATGTAGCTTGCGTGGCTAACGAAGTCCAGAGCAAATCAACAGAAAATGAGGTAATGCAGCCTCACTAGCAGAAGCAGGGCAGAAGGGGCAATTGAGAAGCAGGGTCTGGGATGAACAAGAGACCCTGACCACAGGGGCCAGCGCAGCGTCCGCCCGGATTCTCCTTAACGCCACCTTCCCATAGCGAGTGAAACCGCCGGGAAGGTTGAATTCACGCAGTCGAAATAAGGCACGCTTGGAGCGCCGGAGAAATTTCTTTTTAGGTAGTCCAGCGTCTCCTGCGTATAATTTCAGTAGAGGAAGGAGCATGGCACTTTTAGTGGATAAGACGCACTGTCCGCTTCTTGAGATAGTGCGTATTGCGTCGAGCCCATAGAAATCGGAAAAAGCATGGATACGAATCCACGGTGGAGCACACATCAACAACAATGCTCAGTGGACAGGCTGCGCGCCATAGAGCTCCTACTGCTTGTGTTTAGTCAGTGTATAGGACAAGACAGTTCAGTGGAGTACAGAGGAGGTCCTTTAAAGTGAACAAGCCGTCACAAATGGTAGAGCTCTGCTATCACAGAGGGAAGCGGCGTCTCTGTGAAGTAGGAATATTTCTGGCATGCAGCAGATATTACCGGAGAGAGAAGGCTGGTGTGCAACATATCTCTAGTGCTTGCGTCCACGTAAGCTTTAAGTGCGCCTATGGAGTCTGTTGGAAGGCCCCGTTTCTCGCACTGCACGGTGAGCGTTTCGAATGACACCTAGTGGTCGGTTGTCGGTGACCTGGGGATGCTGCGAAGGAGGTGCTTCAAAGGGCGTTGCGTGAAGTAGAGGATGAGTGTGATGAAAGTAATTTGCTAGGGCAGCTAGATGCCGCAGAGGTTACTGACATTTTCAGGTAGCGCGCATTAATGCGCTGCTCCACGAGCTCATCAATCGTATTCAGCTGAGCTTCCGCTTGTAGTGTAGGAATAGGGGTAAATCGAGGAAGGCCAGTGATAAATCGCATGGCCTCTCGTTTGACTGTCCAATCGGTCCCAATATCTTTGGGTAAGGCGAAAGAACTGTGCTTGATAATCGAGCCGAGGCTGCAACTTAGAGCGGACTAACGTTCGGGTCCTATTAAAGCATGCACCACCTGTTTTCAAGGGAATTCAGCGAAATAGTTGCAGCGTATTGACGGCCTTCTGTCGGACAGATCGAACCAACAGTGCTGCAGATCCAGAGATGTTCAGGTCGACACCTAGCATCCGCATCGAGGAGGCTATAGTAAGAAGTTGGCTCTTGAAGGTCAGCTGTATAGGTGTGAGCAGAAGGAGGCGTCTACCCCACCGGTTTGTGATAACCATAAACTTTGTATTTTCAACCCTACAATGCCAGGCGTATCTTGGTGCACCACTGAGAGGGCTTTCCCAAAGCGGTCTGATGGCCTACTTCTTGGCGAGTAACGTCAGTGTGTACTGACCAAACAGAAGTTATATCATCCGCATACATAAAATAAATTATGCCCAGAATAGCCACCAGTTGCCATGCCAAAGGAAGCAGGGCGAAGTTAAATGATACTGGGGCCAGCACGGATCCTTGACGTACATCTCTCGTTACGGTGAAGTGGTCAACGCGTTCCTTGTCGATGCGTATGCTGATGAAACGGTCTTCCAAGAACGAAGCCACAAATTTGCGTACTTGAGGGGGAGACGAATATAGTGTAGAATAGCCATGATCGCTGAATGACTGACGTTGTCATAGGCCTTGGGACATCTATGGTTAGAAGCGTGCGGATTTTACATGATCTGCCTACTAGCAGCTCCATGCTTGATAGGTGGTCCAGTCCGTCCTCTGTGCCCAAGTGAGGGAGAAAGCTAATCTGAGCCGGCTGGTGCCATTGATATCATTCCAGCCAACATGAATTTCGTGTAGCTATCATTCGTTATAGGAGCTTACATATAGTGGACGTAAGCGCTATAGGGCGAAGGTTGCTTAATCTGCTAGGATCCTAGGGATCCTTTCCGGGCTTCGGGATCGTCAACGCTTCAGCTTGTTTCCATGAAGTTGGGACGTCTCAGGATATCCCAATTGTCTTCAGGGCTTCAAGTAACCACACCAATGCCGGGCTTTCGATTTTTTTGAAAACCTTATAAGTACGTCCATCCGGCCCAGGCACTTTAGGTAGTCGTTTGATCTTTACCTCCCAGGAACTCAGCCATGATGAACTGCGTCTCCAAACCTTCAAGGTGTCCTTTTCTCGGAGGCGAGTCTACTTCTGAAGGAAGAGTATTCGGGTAGATGAACGGCAGTTGTACTTGGTTGAAAGCTGGAAATAAAGTTCTGACGACATTGGAAGCAAACTGATTTGGCGTCGGTACCGGAGCAAGACATGTTGAACTTGCGGAGTCCTTTGAACGCTTGCCACTTTCCATGGGACGAATGGTGCGTCATATTGATGCTGGCGTTTACGATAAGCCATGGAAAGCGCACCAGTCCTGCCATCGCTGGCGAGTATGGCACTTCTAATGTCGGCGTGCCGCAGCTGTTAAACGATGCAGTGTGTTTCGACGTTGCAACGGAGATGGGTCTTCAGTGACCGGCAGTTCCTCCCGGCGACGGGCTGCCCAGAGTCAAGAAAGGTACAGATCCGGACTCGCCGGCTTTCCTCCAACCAACTTTAATGTGTGAGATTTTGAAGCGTTGCACACAAAGCTTTCTGCAGATCCGATAGAGCTGACAGCAGGAAGTCATTGAGTGCCCTCCTGAACAAGTCCCGCTCTGTGACATGGCAACAGCGCTTACGGCTACGCTGGGAATCATAATCAAACCTGATAAGCAATGAATGGTGATCGCTGCCCTAACAGTCTAATTCTCGGTCATTGGATACTGGGTTTGCACCGCACCACCATGTAAGGTCTGGAGATAACGGGTGAGACTGGGGGTGATCCCACTGGCAGGTTGTGGTGCCGGCGGAATTGCGAAGCACAAACTCTGCCTCATTAAAGATGTCCAGCACAACATATCTCCGCACACCAGAAAAGGAGTAACCCGAAGTCTGATGCGGTTATTGAAATCACCGCCAATCAAAATAGGGCGTGCCGGATATGCGCCATGAAGGTGGGCTATTCATCGTAGCTTAAGCGAGGAGCTCTGCCACTGTAGGGAAGTATGTAGCACGACACAAGGATCGCATCAGTGCGGTGAAGGAGAACCAGCACAGCCACAGCCTATTGCGAATTTCTGCACCAAGAAGCCAGTGGAACTTCAGCCTGAGGGTAACAAGCCCCTACAGAGACGGCGACATTCCCAGGTGTTCTGGAGGCAGTACTCCAATAGCTGTCTGGGATAGTTAGGAGTAGGCAGTAAAGCTATAAAGCGGGGGCAGGGCATCTCTCTCTTGTAGAGATAACGCCTGAATAGGAAGTTTACCTAAGTGCATTCGATGACGGATTTCGCCTGCGTTGTTCTAGAAACCCCGGCAGTTCGATTGTAACACATATCGGTGGTTTTCAATGTAGAATCCATCTTTAGGCAACCGAAGTAAGATGTGCTACCACCACATTTGCCGGTTGTTGCAGTTGTCGCGCCACGAAGTGGAGTAGCTCTACAGAAGTCAACTGGGCAGGCAGTGGTGTTGCACAGGGAGCAAGCGATGTATGCGCATTTGACTGCGTCACAGAGGATAGCCAAGCAGCATATTACGATCGGACGATTGGGCAAGTAAATCCCGTTTCTGGGAGCGACGTTGCATCTTCTCCTGCAGGACTGCAAGCCTTTTATTCAATTCGGTAATGTCATCTGAAGGTTGCTCTTCAAGAGCCGATTTTTGGAGTGGTTTAGCAGGACGTCCTTTGCCTCGGTTCAGTGCTTGACTGCACGTTTCGATGGCGGTAAGCCCTTCATGAACGTCATGATGTCCGGTCGTGTCATCTTCGCTAAGCGCCAGTAGTGCAAAGCGGTTCAATCTAGGCAAGGCACCGTTTGATGACTCCGGCACGAGCTCCCTTGGAACATTCACGCCGTTTCTCTGAGCAGTCTCTGGAAGTGATATCGCGATCGTCTTTGCCACAAAGGCCGCAGCGATGTTGCTCCGAAATAGAAACCCCACTAGAGGTGTCTGCGGGATACGGGCAAGACACTCTCATATGTCCTGGCTTAAAGAAACGATACTCCAGGTTTGTAGGGACGATGTTTCATGATGTCCCCATACAATGAGAGGCCAGTCGAAGCAGACAAAAGTCCCTGCAGTGACAAGACACGTACGTTTCCTGCCCATGTAGCGAGCTTCCACCACCTTATGTGTGGAATAATTAAAAGAAGAAACAAGTTCATTGGGGGCGACGTCTGGGTTTACTCCCGACACGACATAGCGCCGAAGGTCTGAACCAGATGCCAGGTAACCTTGAACAGTCACGGTGGTCGAAGCAGAGACAGGCAAAGTCTGCAGTTGGCGGAGGCGGTCGACGTCGGATAATAAGCGCACCCAAATTATCACGGTGTTGGTGGGGCGGTAAATTGCGGAGCATTGGAATCAGTGTGTTACAAAGCACTTGTCGAAGGCCAGTTGAAGGAGACGGTGTGACAAAGTTAATGCATCGAAGGATTCGCGCAGGTTAACCACAACCTCCTTCAATAGCGGCGATGTGCCAGGTTGAGACGACAGGCGGCCTCTCTTCGGAGCGGTTCTTAGAAGGGATGTTTCACTATGGCATCTCAATTCGGCAGCACGTTTTACGGTAGGAGCCGTATAGCCAGGAGGACGACAGTGTTCCATCGTAGGCGTAGCTGTCTGCAGCTGCGGAACTGCAGGATCCCCTGACCTCGAGGAAGGTCACCTACTACGGGTGAGACGAGTCCGCGATCAGATAGCGGTTGACCACAGCATGAGCAAAGCTGCGGCGATGGTTTACAGTAAATCGCTGGCCAATTGGCCAAAATACACGGCGCGCACTGGAAACACCTCTGGTCCAGGCTGCACTTCATCTTTTTTTAGGCTTAAATAGGGCTAATAGTTAGACTTTTTTGGTTTTAGTAGTCAATATTATATTGTGAAACTGAAGGCCGTTAACACCAAAGGCGAGCCTCCTTTTTGAAATTTTTTATTAGTAATGTGGTCCGACGTATCGGATGTGCAAATTTTTTATTGAAAGCTAGTTGACTTGGCTTTCCCAAGTTGCACATTTTATAAAATGCTGGCGATCGCATTTATATCGCAGCAAACACTTACGCCGTTTGTTCATTTTACGACGATGCCAGCATTTTAGTCACTAGTTGAACCAGCATCTCTCCTAGTGTAATGCACGTGGTGAGCATTACGCGAAAACCATGCTTGTTTATCGCTGACATAAATATAAGCTTTGCTGAGCACTTTAAAAAAGTTTAAATTTTAAAGCCTTTTTTCTGAAAATATCCTGCTGGTCAAGAAAATTATTGCAGGAGCAAACAGCTTTAAGAGAGCCATCCACAAAGTACTACTTGCAAGATTTGTATCATATGCGTGTGTACTTGCGTAGAACATCTGTGTTGTTAGAGACACGGGTACTTTTTTAATACGGTAGCTTTACAACACACATGCTCGAAAAATATGTGCTTTCGTTCATGTGTGCGTCTAAACCATTGGTTTGCAAGAGGAAACGAGATGTAAATCCCTTTTCCGCTTTCAATGACGCAGGGGGAGGAGAAAATAGTGGGAGTGGGAATTAGACGAAGATACGGTGGTAGCTAACAGGTGAGGGAGAGTGGTAAGAGGTAGAAAATGTATCGCAGTCATGGTGGACTGTACCTAGAGAGTAGAGCAGGGATACAACGTAGCACATGGTGACGGGTGGTCCAGATCGTGCCATTCTTCGCATGATCTGAATCCGTGAGCGGCCGGGGCTGCTCCATCCGGGGGGAATACTAATGGTAACACGTACTCCTCCGTATCAATCACAATGATCGTTTATATTTTTTTCACTCGCTGCAAGGTGATATTAGCTGTCTTGAAGTTTCATTGTCGGTGTTTTTGAAATGACCACGCAGTCTGATATTTGGACGTCTTCCCATTTGGCCAGTGTAGATCTTACCGCACGACTAGGGAATATCTACTTAACCGTTTTCAGGTAGCCTACAAAAGTTTAACAAAGTATGCTGTACGGCCGGTTGGTCAGACATTCACAAAAACGTTGCGTAAAGGCGGGATGAAGAAATACGAGGACAGGACGTTGCAAGCGTAGCACCGTCCTGTGCTCTTTTTTCTTCGGCCGATCTTTACGCTACGTTTTTGTTAAGAACGGTACTGTTGATGTTCTGTCATGCGAACATGCGTTTCACTCACATAGGAGTTAACCATTCTGCTCAGCATATGCTCGCAAACGGCGTGCATGTACGGTATCACTGATACCTTGTAGCGCTTAGCGTCCCGCGCCTTATTACCACTGAGTACCAACTTTGATTTATGAGGCACACTTTCCTCCGCACCAAATGGAGAGTGTCCGAGTAGTCGGTTTCCTCAAGACGGTGCTCCTGGTTTTGGAAAGCTTCTTGCCACCTGTGCGCATGTGATTTTAGAACAGGCCTAGAGAGACTTAAGTTTATGACGAATCCCTTTACTAGCCTTGAATGGGCCGCAGTCGAAGTCAAAGTACAATCCCGCCTCTAAGACTTCTTGTGAGCGTCGACAGGCCCTCATGAGTTACAAAGTCCAATGCACTTAGTGAACAATGAAACCACTGTAGAAGAGCATGCCCCAAATAATTTTTTGTCATGGCTTAAAATCGCCAGAAAATCGTCGACAAGCCTTGAGATCCTGGGAACCGTTAGTCAGCAAATCGATCCGATTAGTTGTTCCAGATTTTAAACTTCTGCTCAACGCTTTTGGCAGAGGGTTGAGGAAACAACCAGGCGAAAAAAAAATCTCATGTGTAAACAGACCGACTAAAAACTGCGGCAAACCGGAACGACTACGGAGCAAAAAGGTGACAGCAAAGCACAGAGGAAAAAATGCTAAATTGTTGTTTGGAACGACTTCATGAGCGTGTCTGAAAATGTTCAGCGAATAACTGACGAAAAACTATAACATGAGAGGGCATCAAGAGGATAGGGCGCGAACGAGATCGCCACTTTGGGATGCGGTTGCCGGCAACTTTCCGTAAAGTGATGTTAAATCTAAAATAATTATGAAACTAACTTTGCAGAGTAAACTAACTCTACAAGTAACAAAACATATTTGGTATGCTTTTCTTATTTTCAATGAGCGCTGGCTTACGCACAGAGTGTGTCACATAGAAAGAATGTTAAATATATGCTTATCCGCGAAGCTCGGGTGACGGCATGGGGTCCAAACTCATACTAGGACGTCGGCCTCGTATTCGACACGTCGTTGTCGTTGGCTGCAGTGGCGTACATCTGTGCCCCGTTGCCGCCTGATGTGCATACGGGTCAGGTGGCAGGCTTCCTGGGTGTGCTGTGTAAATTCCCTTGCGGGTGGCGGGAGAGCCTGGCCGCCGGTAGTGCACGGAAGCACGGCGTCCATCTTTGTTTGCACATCACGCCCTTAGACGAGTCGGAACTGCGTAAAGTGAGTAATTTTCTGGACGGCTGCGTTATACACGAATGTCACGTGTCGCTGAATCGCGGCCCATGTCAGCTTTTCGTAAACGTAGATTGCGAGAATGTTCGTGCTTATTTTGTTCAGTAGTTTTGTGAGCCCGTTTCGCTCCAGCTGGCAGGCAGTAGTCTTGAGATCGCTCTTGTGACTCAAATGAAACAAATTGTGCATGAGCTGTGCTCAAAAACCACGCCTCAATTGCTGATTACGTTGGGCAAAGCGTAGTGTCGTAAAACAAGACAGCGTATGAAGAACTGCGTGATTTTAGATGATGTGCCCGACGGGCACCGCCTAGGCTTCTCCATAGTTTGTCAAATACTCAGTCGCAACTATAACATCCGTACTGAAGGCCGATGGTACAGGGATAGCGGATTGCACCCAGAATGTCCATAGAGACCTTGTGAAATGATTTGCGAGGCTGTGCAATTGTTTGAAGCGAACCCTTGGGCTTTAGAGGAAGTGACGTGCGGCGATTCCACACACGGCAACTTCTGACGTTTAGGCGGATGGTGGCTGCAAGTTTCAGCAAGACATAAGCCTGGTGCAGTCTAGCGAGAGCGGGTGCAAATCCCGAATGGGCTCAAGTGGGCACATCGTGAAAGGAATAAGGGATGTCGTAGCGGATATCTATCAGCACGACTGCGATGTAGGCTCGGTCGCCGTTCCTCGAGTATTTCTTGTACAGGATGCCGTACAGCATACAAAAGGAGGAAAGGTTTCGGCAAGATCATGGGGTATTTTGGAAGCGCGACCGTACAGGTCATCAACGACAGATCATAGGTTCACGTCAGCTCGCAGGCTTGTTATTATGTCTAAATCGCTGATCACGATAAGGAAACTGCTGGTATCCTCCGTACTGTTATCTGCTAGCTCGACGGGTGCACGCGAGAGCATGTCGCCATCTTTGCGCTTTCACCCATATTTATGCATAGTTGTGTATTCATTCAATTTTTTTTTTGTAAGCGGAGGCCCTACTATGCTAGGAGGCCGGCCCAATCGGTCTCCGGGATTTTCCAGGCAGCACAACTAATGGTACTCTGTCACGGCTTTGAAATAACAGCTGAAGAGGTGAGGCTGAAATTTCATCGTGCTGCGCACCATCATGAAGCACTTTTGTTGCGAGATAGGGTAGCTGGTTTCAGCGCGAGACAATGCGACTCGCATACGCGATCACTCATTTTGCGCCTTCTTGGTGTTGGATGAGGACACCAACATAGCCGATGTTGCTTGAGTCGGTGCGTAGGTCGGTGGCAGCGTCCTCATCAAAGTGAGCAAGAACGGGTTTGTGTAAAGCCGTCAACGCAGCTCTAAAAAGCCTCCCGCTGCTCTGCAGCGCATACTAACTGTGCATCATCATGCATTAAACGGGTCAGAGGTTCATCAATCTTAGAGAAGTTGGCGATAGAGCGGCAGTAGTAGGCGCACACAACGAGATAGGGTTTGAGTGTTTTATGTGTAGCAGGGACTCTAAATTCGGCTACGGCAGCAGTTTTGTCGGCATACGGTCAGACACCGCCGGCACTAAAGACTTCGCCCGGAAACTTGAGCAGTTCAGAGAAGAAGTGGCATTTGTGGAACTTGAGAATATAAACGACCGACCGCAGAGCACCTTTTACGATCGCAGGAGCTCAAGATGCTAGCGAACGGTTTCACAAAACACTTTCACTGCGTCCAGATAAACTAAACAGGTTTGGCGTTTCACGCCATTGAGGCCATCCATATTCAGGCCATCCATATTTCCAAAGAACGCGCTGGTGCTGAACCGAGCACGAATGGCAACATCCCAAATTGTTAAAATACCGGGTGTGATGAAGAAAGTATTTTTTATGGTGCTGTTGATCAACCGCAATCTCCTAGTACCTGCTCTCTAAGTAAATCGATAAAAAATACTTTTCGCGTTGAAGTCTGTCCCGTGTTCCGTCGATGCAGGAGAGTGGTACATTTCCTTACTTTCAGTAATCTACGCTAAAGTGCAGTGTCCCGTCCATTTTTTTTTCAGCAGAACAAGCGGTGGCGACTACAGACTCTTAGATGATATGCATATCCGCCTTCGCAGAATCACAGTCTGGGCCTCGAAGAGTAAGGGACAGGCGCCGTAGTTTATCATAAAGCGGCGGCACGGATGAGCAATGCTGCATATCGGAGGTCTGTCGTGACTCGTCAACAGCTGTTAAAAAAGACCCTCCAGTACGGCAGGGACCGAGAGGGGCGAGCCTGCTTGCCTGACATTGTAGCAGCTCTATGTTGAACCGAAGATGTTGAAGCCCAGGCTGCGGATGGCGTCGAGTCCGAGCAAAGACGTGGTTTCTGGTTGTGATGTGGAACAGCTCCTTGGCCCCGGTTTCGTCGGGAGTCACTTCTGTCAAAAAGGATCCGATGTCAATCTGTTCCCTGCAGTAATTGCGGAGCGAGAGAACAGGCGTGCACCGCGCGTAAACACCCGTGCAGAATATGCGGTAATGTTTTTTACTAATCAGAGAGACTGTTGCACCAGCGTTAACAATGAAAGAGAAGGGTGTTTGTCCTATCATAACTGAGGCACGAATTCTTTCGTTGAGGGATCCTAATCGCATGCGTTTAAGATTGTTATGGCGTTGACCTCCGCAATTCGGCAGTGTTCTGTTCTTTTCGCAATGCTGTTTTTTTTACTTTCAGACGGTTGCCAAATGCTCAATTTTTCCACAGGTGCGGCAGTCAGTGATTTCCTGGACAGGAGAATAAATTTGCACGATGTGAGGGTGCACCACAGCGGGTAGACTGTCCCGCGCGACAAGCTCAATTTGGCCGTTTTGGTTTCTTGAGCGCGGTTCACTCTAGAGGTCAAGACGAACCCTTGTAATTTATTTTGTGCATGCGCAATCTTTTTTCCAATGCCCATTGCGCGTTGAAGAGTTGGAGACCCCATCCCTCCTAGAATATGTACTCTCGTATTGTTTTTCCCTCAAGAAGGTGATCACGAACTTTTCTGTCAATTGCAGTTCCAGAATGGCATGCAGCGGTTAGTTCTCAAAGACCATAAAGTAAGGCTGAGAATTCTTAGCAAGCAGTTGCCTGCGCTGCCGGAGCCGATGACGTTCCAGAAGATCATTTGTCGCTGTTGCGAAGGGAGGATACAAAGTGGCAAAGCACCATTGAAGGGGTCCTTATCAGCAATTGACGTGACGCCCGCCAAGTATCGGTGGTGCTCCCTGTTGCTCCGAGGCTGTGGTACACAGGTTGGAGTTTGACGCCAAGGGAGCTGGGATGTATTGGGCTGCGACGCTTAGGTTGTTGCTCATCACTTCCAACCGCTTCGATAAAGAACAGTAAGACTATAGTGAACGGCAGCTAAGAACACACTACTTATTTCCAGCAGGGAGCATGGGTTCAAGGAAGAGAGAGAATGCTGATGATGATAGTGCAGGGCGTTGGGAAAAGGCAGTGAAACTTGGGCGGGATGCCACCATACGTTTTAAATTTTATGTAGAATGCACACCACAAGAATCATTCTTTCGTTGCCAACGTTTTTAATGATATGAAGTGTTTTAGCAGTCAACAAAATCGCACCGCTTTACCTATCATCGCACTGAAAAGCAAAATACGTTGAACGCCTTTGAATGAAAAGCACAACGATAATTTTAACGTGAGCGTTAAGCTATGTTTGTCTTCTCGACATCTTGGAAACCATCCAAGTATATCTGATCTCATGCCATGCCGTATTCTATTTTTTGTAGCGACAGCTACATTAAGGTGGCATTTCGAGCCTTCAGCGTGGCGGCGCTGTCACCCTATGGCGCCGCTACACCCTGTGGCTGCTCTGCTGCACCTTGGCTGCTCCGCCGCGCTGGCACGTGATTGATCACGAGGTGCGGAGAAGCTGCCGGCGGCGCGGCGCCGTGGGTGATCACGTGGTTCGCTACGTGGTTGGTCACGTGACCAAGCTCCATTTGGCCAGCTGTAGCTATCGCGTCACTCCAGGTTGAGCCAATACTAAACCACAGCCATTTTTTGTGTTTGTGCACTTCAACCGTGCTTGAATGCCCGATGACACTTATTCATGTTATATTATTGCTTAAACTCCGCTTAGAAATTATGATTGCCAGCTCTGTGAGTTAAACTTTATCCTGAGGTTTTAAACCATAATGCTCAGAATCCGCTATTAGGGCTTTGCGTTATCGAAGAAATTTCTATCACTCAAGCCAGTTGCGCACGAATTTCTTCCATAGCCCACTTTATGGTCACATCGGTGATGTGCCATTATAAGCTTACTCCGACGAAGTTCTTTGACTGTGCCCTTGACCTGTGTGGAATCTGTGTTTGCTTACACTGCCGTTTCTGTATTCGCTATACCAAATGGAAACAGCCACTTTTCTTGATCATCATATCCCATGCCTCTACGTATTGTCGCCATCATACATTTCACGCTTTAAATGCACGCCCCAATTCCATTTTGTAGGGAGCTCAGTGATAGGCTTTCTGAAAAATTTTATTACAGGATTGTGACGTATGCACTGCAAGACATTCGTTAGATGGTAAGCAGCCTCAGAAAAATTAAAAATTTCTTTGTCCGCGTTGCCTAACGGCTTCATCGTGACAGTGGTTACATAATATTTTCACAAATCAACACAAAAAATCGGCTGCAATACATCTTGCGGCGTCACATTGACCTTTGACCATAGGTCTTCAAGAGTTGCTAAGAAGAAAACTTTCAAATCGATGCATGCTGTTTTGAGTGAACTGCATGACTCTTTAGTCTTGGGTGTCTTCGATATGTAGCACATTGGCGGATCGAGAAGATACGGTTTTTCGCTCGCCTGCCTCATCACTTGTGGCAGAAACGCGGCGGTATCATGTAATTTATTTGAAGTTTTCGTGATATACACTACCTTTTCTCCCTACACTACCTCGCCTAAGGCTCTGAGACCTAATCTGTAGCGAAGAGCTGGGAAGACTTACCATGGGTGGCAAAGATTGCTAAAGCCTGAACGCACCATTACAAACACTTTTACGCACACACATTAAAGCCTTCTTGGTGGTGTGGTAAAAAATGTGCAAAGTGCAAAGTGCAAAGGAGCCGGCCGCGACATCATGACAATAAGCCGAAGCCATTGGCTGGACGACTGCCTTGGAGGGAAATTCGCCGCTTAGCTCTCGAGTTGTCTACGAATATAGTAACTGTTCACTGTTAGTATAGGCACCCCCACAACGGGTAGAAGAGCCAAGATTTTACTCAATTTGGCCACACAGGCGTAAAAAATTGAGCAATCATTTGCCACAGCAGCAGAGAAGCAAGGGCTCAGTCGCATAGTTGGGTCGGGATGGTGAGTATGGTTTGCAAAAAAGCACACTCTCCGCACCATGCCTGGAGTGCAGTCTCATCTCTTTCACGAGAACCAGTAACGCACTCCTCACCAGAACAGAATTTGGCCACCGTGGCGCATTAATTGGCAACAACCTCCTATACGACCAAGCCAACTAACCTTATATATAAGGCCAGAGCGGAAGACCAGCTGACAAAGGGTAGCGATCAGACCAGTGGCGTAGCAGAGGGTGCAAGATATATCTCGCTCTGGTCAGACCGCCATTGTAATATGAACCTGGTAACGTTTAACGCTTGAGCGTTATCCAGAGACACTAGTCTGGCAACGCTATTTGAGGAACTCGCGGGTAATGCGATGCAGGCGCGTATCCAAGCGGGCGGCCCGAGGTTGCCCGGATAGCCCCCTTAAATTGAACTCACTTCCTCCCGCAATGTGTTAAGCATGGGCTCTGCACTCCGCCCCCCTCCCCGGCTTCGCCCTATGCAAGTGCCTAGGGCCCCTCTCGAAAAAAAGTTCTGGCTGCGTGCGTGATGCGATGACACAGGGCTTAGAGATGTTAGCAGGACAGATGAGGCGAATACAGTGCTAACGGGTGGGCATGTACTATGCTTTCGTGGATTAGCGGACAGGTGAGAACTAAGGGTGGTAATTCACATCAATCGGGATATAGATCGCGACATAGAGGAATTCTATGGTACTGCCGAGTTGGTGGCAGTTAAGTATTTATTCTTAATCTTCTATGCAGACAGAGGACCAGCAGTGAGCAAAGTAAACACACAGTACATTCTACTGATGGGTGGCTTAAATATCAATGTACGAAAAAGGCAGGCTGGAGACTAGGCGATATAAGACAATGGCATAGGCTCTAGGAATATCGAGGTAGTATCCATAGAGTTCGTAGAGATAAAAAATTTATGGATCATTACTGCATCCTGCATCCGAGGAAACACGAAGTTGAAATGAAACCTCAAACGTGAGGATAAAAGTGGAAAGACATCATGCTGTGCGCTGGACCAGGGATGATGCAAAATGTAGAGGTCCTCGGAAATTGGCGTTGAAGCAACCACAATATGGTAATGCCTTGACGTAGCCTAGACTTGAAGAGGGAATGGAAGAAACTAGTAAAGCGGACGCCATTTAGTGATTTCGCGGAAAGACGGAAATTAGAGGAATGCAATATATCGCTTCAGAACAGATATTCGGGATTAACTGAGCACTATGAAGTTAACGTTCCTGCCATGAACGATAATTTCACAGTTTTCATTACGGAGTGCGCAGTAGAAGTACGCGGTAGCATGGTTAGACGGGATACCGGCAAGCTCTTTCAGGAGGCGAAATATCTGATTAAGAAACGCCAAGGCACAAAAGTGAGAAACCCGACAGACAAAATAGAACTGACAGAAGTATCAAAGCTAATCCATAAGCGCATAATAACCCAGATAATAAAGTATAGCATCGAGAGAATCGAGCACTCGTTAGATAGCTAAGGTAGCCTAACAGTCATTAAGAGGAAACTAGGCCAAGAGAAAAATCAAATATATGCGTTGAGAGACGAACAGGGCAATGTCATTAGCAACATAGATAACATAGTTCAAGTGGCTGAAGAATTCTACACAAACCTATACAATGGCGTATGTAATCAAGACGTAAATAATGTAGGCAGTATCACATTGCAAGAGGACATCCCGCCAGTAAAAAAGAGGAAGTAAAGAAAGATATAGGAGCAAGCCAAAAAGAAAATGCAGCTGTTGAGGATTAGGTAGCAGGAGGTCTGTTCAAGGACGGATGGGAGATCGTGCTGCAAAACTAGCCACCCTCTAAACGCCATCTCTTATCACATCAAACATATTATAAGTTTGAAAGAATGTCAACATCATCTTAATCCATAAGAAATCAGAAGTCAAGGAATTGAGGAATTACAAATCGGTTATCTTCTTCTTTTTGGAAGCTTGGAAAAAATCCACCTTGGCGCCAATAAATTCACACAGACAACCCAAAATACAAAGAAAAAACGGACAGGCGTCAACTTCCAAAAGTTTATTACAGAAGCAAAAGCACACAGATTTATAGTCTCAGGATACGCCCACTTTTTTCACTCCACGTGCCTTATCACAGCCGTAATTTATCTCGCGTTATCTGTTTTGAACAGAGAATCGTACTCCGCCACATACAAATTGACAGAAGTATCACTCACACACAAAGCTGCCTTTTTCTTTATGTGAAAGGCTTCCAATAGAAGCCTCGCCTGTTTACTCTTGCTCCTGCCCAGAATCTTAGACTTTTCCAGTCGAAGTTCACACTTGCACGTGTTAACATGGATGACCAAATTGGCATGTGTATCTTTGTTATTTTCAACCTTTTTGCAACGTTCCCCAAGGCGTTTGTTGATGCATCTCCCCGTTTGCCCTATATAGGACAAAGGATCCCGAAGAAAGAACCCTGTGGTAAAACCTGATTATGCCTTATGCGCACAAAGTGCCACACAATCTGAAGAAGGTGGCTAACAGACACAAGGTACCGCTAGTTATTTACACCCCAAACAAATTGAACAAACTTGTGCCCCAAAGTTGTGGCACTGAGCGCCCTGGGTGCAGTATGAAACATCAGTGTACCTTCATCCGCTGTATGGAAGGAGTGGCGTACGAGATACCCTGACCTGTGGAATGTCCTATATAGGGCAAAAGGGGAGGTGCTTCAACAAACGCCTTTGGGGAACATTGCAGATAGGTAGAAAATAATAAAGATAAATATCCCAATTTAGTCAGTCACGTTAACACGTGCAAGTGTGAACCTCGACTGGAAAAGGCAAGCATTCTGGGCAGGAGCAAGAGTTAACAGGCAAGGCTTTTACTGGAAGCCTTTCACATAAAGAAAAAGGCAGCTTTGTGTGTGAGTGATACTTCTGTCAATTTGCATGTGGCGGAGTACGATTTTCTGTGCAAAACTGATAATGCGAGGTGATAAGTTACGGCTGTGCTAAGGCACGTGGAGTGAAAAAAGTGGGCGCATCCTGAGGCTATAGACCTATGTGGTTTTGTTTCTGCAATAAACAGTGGGAAGTTCGCGCCTGTCCGTTGTCTTCTTGTCTCTTGGTAGCAGGGGTTGGTCGGCGAACGCCGACAGGTGCGGAAGCGTGGCATATGAGCTCCGTGTTTTTCGGGTATTTTGACCCGCCTAAACCCTTTGGACTGCCTTCTTTTGGTGTGGAATCGACGCCGATAACGAAGAGGACCACGAGGACCCAAGATACGAGCTGGTGGGTCCGACATTTCGATTTTTATCGGTCCTTGAACTTCCCACGCGGTAAGCGCGACAGTAGGCCTAGCTAGGCCTAACACGAGTACGGGGCTCCGCGGCCTCCCCGGCCTCAACGAGAGGGGGGGGGGCGAAGACCGGAGAGAAGTCCCAGATGAACACCCCTAGCGACATACAGCCCACAATGACAGGCTTGAATAGCTTTATACCAGAAATGCCAGAAAATATGGACGAAGACTTCCAAGACACGACCGAAGAGAACCCCGGGCGGCAGAGTCTGGGGGCTACGTGAGAGTGACGAGACCGACGCATAACAGCAGCGACCCAGTAGGAAGAAACACGCAAGCTTCCGAAAACAAGGATATGGAACTGGATTGGATAGTCCTAGGACCGAAGGTTCGAAGAAAGCAACAACAAAGAATGGAGATGCAAGAAACCACGGGGAAGACGACCCCGGAGCCTCTCTCGGAATGAATGCAAACTACAAGGGGAGCACCAGCTGCGCAGAAAGAAGCAGAGAAAGGAGGAGGCGAGAGGAGGAGACAGCCGCCGCTCCCGAACGACGACCTAAAAGTAGTTCTCCGACCGAGAGGACTCACAGTCAAGGATTTGCAAACACACCAAGTGGCAAAGGCAGCAGCGGAGGCTACCGGGCACGAATGCAAGACAGGAGACTTCATCGTAAGACTACGAAATGGTTCTAACATAATAATCATCAGCACTGGCGACGAGATAGTAGCCAGGAAGATCAGAAATATCACGCAGCTAAAATTTGGCGATAAAACCTACAGAGTCAACGCCCACGTGGCGGCACCGGAGGATACGGTGAAGGGAGTCATCCACGGGGTGGACCCAGGAAGTACACCGGATGAGCTCAAAGACAACCTCAGACTACGCAGGCAGGGGGTGAAGATCCTGGCGGCCAGGATGCTTGGAAGCTCGAGCACGGCCGTCATCACCTTTGAAGGCACTTTTCTACCCAAGCAAGTGATCTACCATGGAGGAGAGATGTAGTGCTACGCATACAAGCCAACGAGACAAGTCTGCTACAACTGCAGTCAGCAAGGACATCGGATGGACGTCTGTCCAAGCCCACAAACCAAGATATGTAGGCAGTGCGAATGCCAGAACCCGGCGGAGGCACACCAGTGTACACCCAAGTGCATGCTTTGCGGCGGAGAGCACGCAGCCGGCTCGAAGGGCTGCAAGCAGCGCCTTAAGCCAGCGAGCGAGCTACGCTGGGGACCTCAGCAGCAGCAAGGTCGGCGCAGCAGAAGCCGCAGCAGAGAAGGGAAACCGCGATGGTTCGGGGACGAAAGCAGAGACCCGGACCGAAGCAAGTCGCGGAGTCGCAGCCGCGGCAGACCCTGGAATCAAAACCAGGGGAGCGGACAAGACGAGTCCTTTCCCCCACTGGACAACGGAAGCAAGCAGCAGCAGCAGCAGCAGCAACAAAGACAACCCAAGCAGCAGCAACAACAACAGCAGCAGAAGAAAAAGAACGGCGGCAACTCGCAGGTGAGCTTTCGGGACGGCCCTCCCAAATCGCTATATGCTCAGCACTCTAACACAAACGGAACACAAAACACACAAATCCAAAAACTATCAGAGGAAAACGCCAGTCTTAAGCGCGAATTGGAACAGTGCCGCGAAGAGATGAGGCAACTAAGAATACAGCTAGGAGAGATAATCAGGGAGAAACAAGAAATCAGGGCAGGTTTTGTACTAAAAAGGACACCAACACCACCAACACAGATTGAGGAAGAATTACAACAGGATATAAGGCCGGACAGCCCAATGATGAAACTCATACAGGAGATGCGCAACGAGATACGCAACGAAATGCAGGGGATGCGTAGTGAAATGCGCAGCGAAATGCAGCAGACACAGCAGAAGGTAGCTATGCAAGAGCAGAGCTTCAGGAACTACGTTAAGAGTCAAACCACGCAGAGAACAACCAACGATGCGAGGGATAGGCTCTTTAACGAGCGCAGGTTCAGCACTGAAACCCGCAGCACGAGTAGCGCTAACCAAACACGGCTGAGCGAAATCAACAATTAAAGCTATGGCAATGGAACTGCAGAGGCTACGCACGCAAGCAAGGCCTCTTGCAGCAGTACATATATTCCAGGGGAACCACACCAGACATTATTTTACTACAGGAAACAAACAACACGACACCAAAACTCAGAGGGTGCACATGTCAAGAGGGCAGCCGAATTGCCACCTTAATTAGTAACAAGGTGGTGGCCATAGAACACAAACAGATAGAGGACACAAACATAGATCATATAATCACAGAGATAATTTCCAAGAAGAAAGCGAAAGCCAAAAGCACCCTAATAGTTAACCTATATAGTCTGCCGAGGCAAACAAATGGCGACTTCCTCAGGCTCTTTGCCGAGGCGAAGAGACTAGCAGGGCAAAACACCCTTCTCATAGCAGGCGATTTCAACGCCAAAAGCCCAAGATGGGGCTACCCCAGAGATGACAAGAAGGGGCGTGGCATCTGCTTAGCGGCAGAGAGCTCAGGGTGCGACCACCTAACCGACGAGAGCCAGCCAACCAGACAAGGCAACAGCGTGAGCCCAGATACGAGCCCGGACCTCACCTTCGTAAGAGGCAACAAGCAGGTAGAATGGGAAAACCTTCTCGAGAACCTGGGTTCTCGACCACTACATAGTCAGAACCTGCATGGTGGCCGAGGGGGTCAAAAGGAAGATTGGCACGGCACGAATCACGGATTGGGACGCTTTCAGGGTGTAATGCACGCAGATAGAGGGCGAAATCGAATCCGTAGAGGAGTGGAGTCAAAAGCTTCGGCAAATCCAGGAGGGATACACGAAAGCTGTGGATAGAACAGAGCAAACACCGGAAGCAGATAAAAGGCTCATCGGGCTATGGGAGGCAAGACGAGGGCTTACCAAGCGCTGGAAAAGGCAGAAGCTAAGCCGAAAGCTTAAAAGGAAAATCGCTGAGATAACTGAAAAAGCAGAGCAATATGCAATACAACTGGCAAGGCAGGGCTGGCAGCAGTTCAGTAATTCGCTGAATGGCACGCTAGGCACGGCTAGGACGTGGCAGATTCTCCGAGCCCTCATGGACCCAACCCAAAGCAAAACCGAAGGCGGCAAGTCGTTACAGAGACTGGTACATCAATATGATGGAACCGAGGAACAGCTGCTAGAGGAAGTTAGGATAAAATGCTACGGGAAGGATCAGATAGAAAGCTACAAGGAAAAGTATAAAGGCGAAGAGAATCTAAACATGGACAGGCCTATCACCAAGGAAGAGGTAATCGAGGCGGTAAGAGCGGCCACAAAGAACACGGCAACGGGAGCAGACAAAATCAGCAACTCACTAATCAGGAATCTCAGCGACAACGCCATAGACCAGCTAGTGGTGTACCTCAATAAGCTTTGGCAATCCGGCACGGTTCCGTCAGAGTGGAAGCACGCAATGGTGGTTATGATACCAAAGCCAGGCAAAAAGCTATCGATCGAAAACCTCAGACCCATTTCCTTAACATCATGTCTAGGTAAGCTCTACGAGAGGATAATCACCAAAAGGATTCAAACACATCTGGAGGGAGGAAGGTTACACCCGGATAGCATGTACGGTTTTAGAGCGAATCTGTCCACCCAAGACATCCTGATACAGCTTAAGGAGGAGGTTCTAGCCACGATGTCAAAAGCAGGGGAAAAGGTGATCATGGCCCTCGATATAAAGGGGGCCTTCGACAACGTCAGCCACAACGCCATCATGGAGGGAATCAATAACACCAACTGCGGAAGAAGAGTCCATAATTATGTCAGGGCCATCTTAAGCGATAGAACTGCGACAGTCGGGCTTGGAGACCTTAGAAGCGACCCTTTCGGCACACCATGCAAGGGCACTCCCCAGGGATCGGTCATCTCACCGATATTATTCAACGTTGCGATGATCGGGCTTGCGCGGCAACTCGAGAGGATGCCAGGGATAAAACACGCGATGTATGCCGACGATGTCACGGTAATGGTCACCCAGGGCTCTCTGGGGGAGAAGGAGGACAGACTACAGGAAGCAGCCGCGTGCGTGGAGAAGTACACCAGAGAAATAGGCCTCAGATGCTCAGCCGAGAAATCTGAGCTGCTGAGAGTCGGAAGACATCCCACTAAGGCGGAGCTGGAAGTCTACCTGGAAGGGCAGAGGATCCCAGAGAAATACATGATAAGGGTGCTAGGTATGTGGCTGCAAAGAAGCAGGAAATGCAGCCACACCATCAGCCTAAGTAAACCAGCAGAGCAGGTAGGAAGAATGATCAGCAGAGTCTCGCATAGGCGGTACGGCATGAAAGAGGAAGACACGCTCAGACTCGTGAGCAGCCTGATAGTCAGCCGAGTCACCTATTCACTGCCCTACCAGATACCAACCAAAGCCGACATGGAACAGATAGATGTAATATTAAGGAAGGCATATAAGACCGCCCTGCATATACCTAGGAACACACCGAACGAGAAACTACTCCAGCTAGGGATTAGTAACACCTTCCAAGAGCTGAGGGAGGCCCAAATCAGGGCCAGTATACGAGACTCCGAGGCACGCCAACAGGCCGGGAACTGCTGAAAAGAATAGGGGTGGAAACACAAGAGCGCCTTGACAGGTACAGGGACGTCCCGGATGGAATTAGAAAAGCCATTCGGGTCGCACCCCTGCCCAGGAACATGAATCCGAACCTGCACGAAGGAAGGCGGAAAGCAAGAGCCGAGTATATCGAGCGAGGCTTAGCCAATCTGGAAAACACGGTCTTCACGGACGCGGCGCTGTACCTGATGGATAGGAAGCGCACGGCCGCGGCTGTAGTAGTCGACCACCAGGGAGAACTGATCACCTGTGCAGCGGCAGAGGCTGCGGACGCAACAGAAGCCGAGGAGGTTGCCATAGCTCTAGCGGACGCTTGCGGCTCCCAGGGAAACAAATCTCTAAACATACTTACAGACTCGAAAGAGGCATGTAGGAACTACACTAGGGGAAGGATAGGTGCCGCAGCCATGAACATACTCAGAAAAGCGCGTGTCTCAGACACACAACACATACACAGCCTGGTTTGAATACCCGGACATGCAGGTATTAAGGGAAATGAAAGAGCGGACGGCCATGCTCGAGCGATGAGCTTCCGAGCGGGATTACCGGACGATTTTTGCACCCGAGCCTGCGACGGGGGGTATGCGGAGCACCTGGCCCTATACAGGGGCTTAAGGTATAAATATCCTCCGCCACACAAGGCACTAACAAAGGAAGAGGCTACCGGGTGGCGCAGACTGCAGACGGGTATTTTTCCAAATTTACACATACTAAACAAGATGTTTCCGACGCAATACAGAGCCACACGCCCGTGGTGCGGGGTGGTACCAACGCTGTACCACATCACATGGGAGTGTGAGCGAAACATAAAATTCTACCAACACAAACACACAAGTGCGGAGCAATGGGAGAGCCGGCTCGTCAGCAGCGAGCTCACGGTCCAAAGGACCCTGGTGCAGCACGCTTACGAGGCAGCGCGGCTCAGCGGAGCCCTGGAATGAGGGCCCGACCTTGCGAAGACGGGATCCGGGATCGCCTGATATGAAGACGGCGCGGATCCTGCTGCCGCTGAACTACGTAAATGTTCAATAAAAGTTTTTCACTCATTCACTCTTGTCTCTTTTGTTTTGTCTGTGTGAATTCATTTGCGCCACGGTGCATTTTTTCCAAGCCTAAAAAAATGCTAATCCACCTAGCCCAGCAACACCCCTTAATGGGTTACCTTCCTGTAAGCTCCCTATCGGCATTTACTAACGTATTCGTTTATACAGCCAGAACATGCTTACACCTTATACTTCAATAAGCGAACTGATCAGCCAGGCCTCCGTAAAGGGTACTCGACAATCGACCATATTCACAGTATCAAGAAAGGGGTACAGAAAGGTGCAGAGCATAGCCAACCCCTATAAACCCTATAAACAGGCTGTACAACCTTCAAATAGTTAAATGATGTAGTGGCAGTGAGAGTGTCAGTGAGTGTTTTGCACTGTTGTGTCCGTCTGTTCTTCGTCTCTGTCTCTAAATTGCGTTGTTTTTTGGCTTTCATGTAACACCAACTCGCCGATCAGCCACGCTTGCAAAGCATTTGACTCAGTCAAATACTCACGCAAGGTCACATAGCCTAGGTGGTCCCCATACCGCCTAGGTCGCTCTCTGTTCAACGTCTGTCATAGTAATGCTCATGTACTTTCGCTCACAACGCCGACAGCGACGATGCCGCAATTTCTAGGTAAAGGGGGCCTTTAGCGCTAGCACGCTCATGAGGCCCACGCATCGCGCTACAGGAAGGAAAAGAATGGACGTAACGTTAATACAGGAAGAAAGCGAAATGGGTCAGAAAACAAACGCGGGTAGAGGGAATGTTATTCGAAATATAGAGGAAGAAAGGTGCGTGGGCAGGGCGTGATTGCGAAGGGGAGATAACCGCTGGTCCTTGAGAGTAATGACTTGGATTTCAGGAGAAACGTGGTAGATGGTGGCAGGAAGTTACGTCGGCGGATGAAATAAAGTTTGCGATTATAGAGTGCCGCATCTGGCGCTGGATAAAGTGAATAGGAGATATACAAGGGGGGTTATTGCCCAGTGGTGGGTGTAGTGAGGGTAAAGGTGATGAACGAGATATCCAGGACAGTTTGTGCCGTCTACATTCAAGCGATGTTTGCTTTGTATTGCGCTAGCAGAAGGGCTTAACTGCGCGAGAATTGCTGAGGTATTTTCATTTCACGGCATATAAATCAGCGACTGTGAGAGGAAGGTGAAGATATGTGTAGTAACAGAGCGCTTTGTTTAGTTTCCACACACGAGAGTGGCTAGTTGTGCCTCTAAGTCTAGGCTTAATGTCCTTAATAGGAAATTGCAAGAATTGCTAGGAACGTGTCATATAGTGCTAGTGATACAAGTAAAATTTTAACAGGAATAATGAAAAGATTAGGGATTTTATTTTACATCTGTTTCTTGTGTCATTATTTTTAATAAAAATTTCTCTAATTCTTTCAGCATTAAAAACGCTATACAACGCGACTTACGCGTAGTGGACAGATTCGTTTACCAAGAGTGTCTTCATACTACGGGATAAGGGCAAGAGCATATTACATTCCATTCTATTTTATTCAATTGCCTGTTGAAGTTGCACCAGTGTCTGTATGTAAGGCAAGGAACCAAGTTTTGCAATGGGTTCAGAGACTAATAACAAATCTGTGTGCGTGTTTTGACTGCGTTCTGTTCCAAACTAATCAGCGTACTGTAGGTAGGAGATAAGGTGAAAGAAACATTTAAATAAATCTGGGTATTCTTATCGGCCACCTGCAAATTTGTGAAAGCCACCTGTAAAAGTTTTAAACATCTACTTTAAATTTGACTGTGTGATTTTCTTCTTTGGTTGTTTCTTTTTTTCTTCATCAAGTGTCCCATGTGCTCTGGGATTATAGTAATGTGTTCATTTGAAATGTGTTGTATATCTGGTCTTACCACTTTGCCCTACTGCCCTGTTCAGCATAAAAGCATCAATGCTTGTGCGGGCAGATTTTTACTACGTAACTAATTTTTGGCAAATAAACATCAACGTCAAGATCAACTTCTTCGACTAAAAGCCCGCTCCTGTCCGCCCCAGGCGCGTGGTGCCTCCACCACTGAGACCCTCCTCAGGCGCCTTTTTTTCAGCAGGTCCAGCACATGTAGAATGCCACACTCTTCTGCTCTCTCTTTACTAACTACTATCTTCTAACTACATCATCCTGCGGGTGGTTCCGCTTGCAACCGCCCTTCGTTTACGCGTTCTTTGCTCTTATGATACCCTTCTCCTCCTATGGTAACCGCCCCCCCGGGTTGTTGAGGCGGTAATTACCCTCCGATTTCGCATTTCTCCGCTCTCGAAATGCCCTCATTCTTCTACGGTAACCAATCTTCCAGATGTTGCTATGGCAACCAAGATACGGCTATGCCCTATTATACACCAATGCGAAACCAGAAGCCTGGAACTTCATCGCAGCAGCTATAAACAAATAGCAAACATTGTTTACCGGAAGGCCGCAAATTTTGAGCATTTCTACGGGACTCCTCGATGAACTCCTCTCGAAGCAATCCAAATGAGTGCTGATTTCATGGATGCTTTGGGGCCTACGGTATTGATAGGGGGTGCAGCTGGTCCGTTGCGGGCAAATGATGCGCGGTTTGTGGCTTGAGATGATGGGGCTGTGGAGCATAAGCGGCAGCCAAACGTGACTTAGGTGATGAAAGAAGTAGCCGGCAGCGCGCCTCAGCATTATTGTAATGTTACTATAATCATCAAGTTATAATGGTGAGGACCAGAGCGCGGTCGGCAGTCCAGATGAATGGCAAGGATTATGTGAAGAGAGATGTTGCAATAAGCAAAATTGAGACATGCCTACTTGACGGTCCATGGTAATGATGGCGGGCGCTGCGTTTTCAGTCTAGGATGTTGTGTGGGGCACAAATATATTCAAGAATCATTCATCGCAACGATCAGCCGATAATGGGCCCATCAGCATAGGGCTTTTGGTGTAATTATCTTCGAATAATTTGCTGCCTTTTGTCTTACACCTACTAAAGATGGTGTAAGGTCTCTCCTGCAGGCCTTGCTAGGTTCTTTAGCTTCGCACCCGAGGTGCCCACCGTCCGAGATTGTTGCTTGATTTGATGACCGAAACCTTCTTGTCGCACCAGGGGTACCCCGTCAGAGACGTTCTTGCGACGAATCAGGATGCAGGTGCGAAAGGGAATACTACTTGACAGTTTTATATACAAGAATTTACATTACAAGCAAGTTGATACAAAAGAGACAATTTAAGACGGCAAAAGAACAGTTAAACAACAAAAAGGTGGCACTGGCTAACACTAGGGAAGGCCCCTATTCGGCATTGGCGAAGATGCATCACATCTAACCTTAGCCCAGAACAATTTTTCACGGCTCCGCGCCCTGGTTTTAAAGACCTAAAGGCCCTGTCCATATTCGGTAGCGTCCAATCACGTCAAACTAAAAACGTGTTTGGTTAGACAGGTGTATGGCCGGCCCTCCGATGTCCGTAAGGCATATGACCCTTTCCCTAATGTAAGCAACACCAAAAAGTGGGCATCAAATTTCTTCCAAAAAAAAGGAACACCCATTTTCTCTGTAGACGCCACGGCCCACGGTCCACAGGTTTGCCTGACCGCTCAGTCCCGACATTCCCAGGGCGATTGGCGTTCAAGATGAGCATACGCGGCTTAAATTACACACCGATACCCATTCGTTGGGGTTCTCGAATCTGGCCGCCACGGTCCATTCGTCATTCCCATTGCTCCCCTCCTTGACAAAACCACTATTTTTCAAGATTTTTCCCGCGAGACGTTGGTCGCAAGGTCGCGTGGCGTCCGGTGTCTGTCAAGATGAGGGGGCTTCCAGCGTGAAACAGCTCGGAATGCGAGGGTTAAGTGTGCGGCCATCGCTGTCAGGTGTGCTTGACCCTAACACGTGCGCTTCTTTTCAGCGCGTTCCACCGCCACCCGTCCCCGAGGTGAGGTTGTGTTCGCAGTTATTGAAAGAGTGGTCGGCTACGGTCAACTGTCTTTGCAAAGGTTATGGTAAGAACAGCACGCTTCTGCAGGTGTAAGATTGATTCTAAATACGTTTTATAGGTACCGCCCTATGTCTTGTTGTTGTGTTGTGTTTTATGGCACATAGGCAACTGAGGCCATCATGCGCTAAGAACAAGGTATAGGAAAAGTCTGTTGTTGAATATTATAGAAATGCAAGAATAATCCTTGCTCTAGCGGCCCTGAAACATTAATATTACGCAGTGAACACATGCACAAATTTTATAAATGGCTACAAGTAAAAGCTTTAAAGAGGGCCGGGTAACCTCAGTAGCCTTCCTTGGCTGCGGAAGGACATCGAGGCTCCCAACCAATCCAAATAAAAGCCTCAGCTGTCTTCTCAGGAATTAGAAATTGGCTGAGGTGTACTAAAATTCAAACAAACCAGTGGGTAAAAATTTAGTCTCTTGAGAATTCCCGTTTCGTTAGGAAAGCTAAAAACACATGATATATTAACAATTGCATCATATCCTAAAAGCAGTGCGGGATGAAAAGGAGCGCATTTATTATAAAATTCAGTAAAATACGTTTTTCTTATTTCTTCCAGTTCCACACAAGAGAATAAAATATGGTTAACCGTGAGTTCATCTCCACATTGCTGGAAAACAGGTTTGTCTTGTTTTGTTAGCAGGAAGTTGTGCGTAAGGTGCATGTGGCCTATTCGGAGACGGCATAAGATCGCTTCCTTGAAACGTTCTTGGTGCACACATGACTTAAATTCACCTAAAACTGGTTTTACCAAGTGTAGATTATTTTTGACATTGTTCCAAGCCGACTGCCATTTTTTTCTTAGTTTCCTTGCTACTAATTTCATGCAATCATTAAACGGCATATTTACTTTCATCATTTCCTTGCCACGAGCTTTACCAGCACACACATCTGCTCTCCTTTTATTCCCACATGACTCGGGACCCAGCACAGTTTTATATTTTGTCATTGAGCTGTGGCAGTTACTATGTTGTGTATGATGTCACCGAGCAGAGGGGAGCTTGCATTTTTAGAATGGAGAGCTGTAAGTACACTTAAGGAGTCTGTGTAGATAACAGCATTTTTGAGGTTCTCACTTAGTATTTTTTCTATGGTCATCCATACTGCGTAGCACTCCGCGGTGAAGATGGAGGAACACTGTGGTAGTCTTACTATTTGCTCCGAATTTCCTCGCACCACTGCGCTTCCTACGCAACTCTCTGTTTTTGATCCATCAGTATAAAATTCTGTAAAACTACTGTATTTTTCTTCAAGGGCACGGAATTCTTGTAATATATGTTGCTCTGGAGTTCGCTTTTTACGGAAATGTGCAAGAGTGAGGTCACAGATTACAGGAAAGTTGAACCATGGAGGCAGTGGACCACGTCTTCGAGCAAAGCCAGGTAATGCATCCATTACGCCGAGGTTTTTGTACACATCCTCAAAACGCAGGAGAAGTGGCCTTATTGCTAATGGTTTGTTGTTATATAGTGTTCTAGATGGGCACTTTGTGACTATTTGGTGACAGATATGTTTAGGTAGTGAACGGATCTTTAAAACGTACGAGCAAGTGAGCATGGTTCTCTCTGTAAGCGACGGCTCGTTGGCTTCCACATAAAGACTGTTTATCGGTGACGTCCTGTATGCACCGGTGGAAAGACGGAAGCCTAAATTGTGTACTGGGTCTAGCTGTTTAAGTTACGATTGCCTCGCTGATCCATAAACTATGCATCCGTAATCTAATGTAGAACGTACTACAGAGCGATGAATCCATAAAAGACAAGACCTATCGGAACCCCAATGTTTTCGTGAAAGTACTTTTGGTATATACAGAGATTCAGAAGCTTTCTTTTTGAGTATGTTTATGTGTGGTAGGAATGTGAGCTTTTTATCATAAGTCATTCCTAGAAATTTGTGCTCAACTTTAATTGGTAGTGGGACTTCATTTAAATACAAGGAGGGATCAGTGTGCAGTCCTCTTCTAAGCGAAAAAAGAACAGCTACTGACTTTCGCCCGGAAAACTTGAAACCGTTTCTGTCTGCCCATGTTGTTAGTTTATTTACTGTTATCTGTATTTGCCTCTCACACGATGAAATGCTAGAGGATGTGCAAGCAATCTGGAGATCGTCGACGTAGACAGAATACATGATAGACTTTGGGATTATTTTTGCTAGGGAGTTCATTTTTACTATAAAAAGCGTGGTGCTTAAAATGCACCCCTGAGGCACGCCGTTCTCTTGAATGAAAGTTTTAGATAGAGTGGCACCCAGGCGTACTTGAAATGAACGGTTGGTCAAAAAGTCACTCAAGCATTTTAGCATTCTACCATGGATTCCGAGGTCTCCAAGGTCCCGCAGTATGCCAAAGCTCCATGTGGTGTCATAGGCTTTCTCTAAATCTAAAAAGACCGCAAGGCAGTGTTGCTTGTGTATAATTGCTTCTCGAACTGTGTTCTCTAGGCGGAATAGATGGTCGGTTGTAGAGCACGCTTTTTTAAACCCACACTGATGGATGTCAAAAAGATCACGAGATTGTAATATAAACATTAATCTATTGTTAAGGACGCTTTCGAAAGATTTGGCAAGTACGCTTGTTAGGGCTATAGGTCTGTAATTGCCAGAGGAGGTAGGTACTTTTCCCGGCTTCAAAAACGGTACAATTATGGCTTTTTTCTATGCCTCTAGAATCTCTCCTGATAACCATATTTTCTTAAAAAATTTCAGAAGCGAGTCTACAGCTTGTTCGGACAATGGTTTATGGGGGTTTAACGTCCCAAAGCGACTCAGGCTATGAGTGACGCCGTAGTGAAGGGCTCCGGAAATTTCGACTACCAGGGGTTCTTTTACGTGCACTGACATCACAGCACACGGGCCTCTAGAACTTTGCCTCCATCGAAATTCGACCGCCGCGGCCGGGATCGAACCCGCGTCTTTCGGGCCGGAAGCCGAGCGCCATAACCACTCAGCCACCGCGGCGGCTATGTTCGGACAAGTGGGCAAGCATTTCGTAATTGACTTCATCTGGTCCTGGTGCAGTTTGTTTACTCGAAGAAAGTACACTGTTAATTTCTTGTAGTGTAAATATATTTTAAAAATGATTCTGTATAATTAGAGGAACTAGATACAGTGGAAAAATGTTAGCCTAATATGTCTGCTTGTTCTTTTATATTTGTCTGTACACCAAGGGCGGTCAGAAGAGGAACTGTGAATGGAGAGCAGACACCATCCATTTTGTGTACTGCCTCCCACATTTTTTTCGAAGCGACTTGGCTGTTTACAGAAGAAATGAAACGCTGCCAGGATGATTTTTCGGCATTTCGCCGTATGTACCGCGCTTTTTCTCTTGCTTTTTTAAAGTTTATAAGGTTCTCCTGTGTGAGGAATCAGCGAAATATACCCCAAGCATTATTTTTGTTTTTTTCCTTCTTTGCAATCTCGTGTCCACCACATTTGATGGTTGCGTTGTACTATTCCTGAAGATTAGAGGATAGCCAAGCGTGCGGCAGAAAGAATGCAATTTGAGAACTTTTCATTTATTTCATTTACATTAAGATTTTCTAACGTGGCTGCTGTTCTAAACAGCTCTCAGTCTGCTAAATTGAGCTTCCAACACCAGGGTTTTGTCTGGGTGACTGATGGTGGGGATGACAGGCACATTTTAACAGGGAGATGATCGCTTCCGTACTTGTTGTCTAAGGCATCCCATTTAAAATCGTTAAAACTGAAGGAGAGCTAAAAGACAAATCTAAAACACTCATTTTTCCTGAACTAGGGGAGCAATAAGTAGGTTTACCAGGTGTCCAATAAACAAATATTGTTGGATAGTATAAAATCCTCAATAACCTGACCTCTGCTATCGGTTTTCTCACTGCCCCAGAAACAAGAGTGTGCATTAAAATCGCCAACTATCAAGTATGGCTCCGGTAACTGTTGTAAAAGGCTCTCTAATTCATGCTGTCTTACTTCGAGATGTGGTTGAAGATATACCCTACAAATTGTAATGGTTTTGTAACCGACCACGGTGGCTGCTATGGCTTCAAACCTAGTTTTGAGTTTAATCTCACTAGCTGCTACGCCAGGTTGCACAGTGATTCCTACGCCTCCCGAGAGTCTGCTCGCCCCCTCTCGGTCACGGCGGAAGACAGTATACTTCTTTAGCACCTTTGTGTGCTGAGGGCTAGATTGGTTTCCTGCACACATAAAGCAATAGGAGATATTGTGTTTAAAATGTCTTTTATGTCGTTATAGTTTTTTACGAGACCTCCGCAGTTCCAGTGTATTACGAAAGCCATCTTAAGGTTGTGTGCGTGTGTGGATATAAAATTAGATTAACTTTGATTTGGCCTCTTGACTCGGAGCCTCACATTTTTTTGATCGATCCAAAGACCTCCGCCGTCCGTCCGATGTGGACGGCACGGGGCTGCCCTGGGTCGTGTCCATCGCCTCAGCAGAGGCGCTGGACGACCGTGCAGGATGCACGCTGACTTTTGAGTTAGACCTCGACCTTTGGGAAGAGGTCTTGAGGCCCGCTGACCCGGGGGTTTGCGCAGCCTGCTTTGGGGTTGGCGGAGTAGTATCAGCTACTCCACCAGGGGGCGCGGATGGCCCTGCCAAGGCCCACTGCGTGCGGCCTGGACAGGTGCCGAAGCCTGGTGTGATGCGCCGCGCCCACGCACCACATCGGCGAAGGTTGTTTTCGCAGTGAAGGAGAATCGGTTTGTTTCGGCGTATCGCCTTCTCGCTTCCTTGAAAGAAATGTTTTCAGTGGTTTTCAGAATAATTATTTTTTTCTTTTTTCCAGGATGGACGAGCCCTGGAGTATGTAGCATGGTCTCCCTCACAATTTGTGCACCGCGGGGCAGCAACACATTCATCTGACTGGTGGTCCTTCGTGCAGCCTTTCGCGCAAGTTTTGCGGCCGCGACAACTCTGTGAGCCATGGCCGAACCTCTGGAAATTGAAACATCTGCGTGGGTTGGGTACATATGGCCTTACATTTATTTTCAGGTAACCGAATTCAATGCTTTCAGGTTGTGTGCTGGTGTTGAAAGTGAGGATCATGTGTTTCGTATCTACGTCCCTGTTATCCTTCCGGATCTTTATTTGCTGAACATTTATCACATCTTGGTCGGCAAGGCCTTCAAGCATTTCTTTTTCAGAGAGATGAACAAAATCAATTTCTGATATGACGCCTCGGACTGTGTTCAAAGATCGGTGTGACGTGATGGAGACAGGAATCTCCCCTATCGATACAATGTTTGCAAGTTTTGAGTGCTGGACAGTGTCACGTATTTCGAGCAGTAAGTCGCCGCTAGCCATTTTTGATACCTTATACCCAAACCCTAAGGTATCTGTCAGGCACTTTGCTACCAGGAATGGGGAAATCAGTCTTGCTTGTTGTTCTTCAGCTTTGCTGTGAATGACATGAAATTTTGGGAATGACACTTTACTTTTTTGAAAAAAATCTGCATCGTTCCGCCCTCTTTTTAGAGAGCGATCAGGCTGTGGAATTGAGGGGAGCCATAAAAAAATTTAGTTATTCAGCCACGGTGCCAGCCACCCACCACGGAGCCCAACAAAGGGCCGGGACAGCAACTAGCACGCAAGTCCTGCCCGCGCCAGCTGTACACCTCAACTATAACCAAATATGACGAAACCCAGGGTAGTTCGCCACAGAAGGTCAACCCTACCCGCCCATGAAGAAATGAAAAAACCAAGAAACGACGAGGAGACAGGACAGTAGTCAGAAAGAAGACAGGAAAGTAAAAGATGTAGAGGAGGACAGGAAAAGGCGACTGCCGATTTCCCCTGGTTGGGTCAGGCCGGAGGTGCCGTCTACAGGAAGATGGGGCGAAAGTGGTGTGTTGCCTCTGCCGAGGGGCCTTAAAGGTCCAAACGCTGGGCATCGGCTCAACCAGGATCCCTTTTTCCCCGGACACGGCGATGCCACGCACGGCGAGGCGCGGGTGCTCGGGTCCGTGGTGAGGCACTGTTCACCGTCATCCCCTGCGGGGATGTCCCTGCGGATGCTCGGGAACCCGTGGTGTCGCCACTCACCAACGCCTGCAAGTTGCAGACGCCCCCCAGCGGGGACCGCCCCATGTCTCGAGGCAGTAACATAAGTGACTATGGACAGACGCGAAGTACAATATGCGTAAAATCGATGCACGAAAACATTCTCTCGCCCTTAATAAAATATGACAGCCATAAGCATATTTAGAGCAAACATTTTTTAATTTGCTGCTTCCAATGTATGTCCGATTCAAAAACTACACCCAAGTACTTGGTTTGGGAGACATTAAGCAAATACGTACCGTTTAAAGTTATAAATAAGTTATCACAGCTAATATTCTTTTTCTTTGAGTGAAATAAAGTATACTTTGCTTTCTCGGTGTTACGTGTCAGCCGATTGTTTACGAACCACTGGAAAATTTTTACTAAGTTCCTCGTTAATGTTGCCCTCCAGATCCTGTAAAGTATCTCCTGTAAAAAATAGCGCAGTGTCATCGGCGTATATAACAGCTTCAGAATAGTTCAGAAACAGTGGAAAGTCATTGATGTATAAAGAAAAAAGGAGGGGCCCGAGTACAGAGCCCTGCGGGACGCCAAGTGTGATTTTTTGAGGAGCGGAAATATAGTTTCTGGTAACAACGCATTTTCTGTAGTAATATCGAATAGGTAAACCGTGTCAAAGGCTTTTGATATGTCCAAGTAAACAACTACGGCCAGTTCGTTGCTGTGTAATGCGGTGTTCATCAGCTGTGTAAGGACCAGAACTGCCGAGGAAGTGGATCTTTGGGGTCGGAAGCCGTGCTGATTTGGAGAGAGGACATTGTGCTTAGTTGAAAAGCTCTGTATTCGCTTGCAGAGCACCTTTTCGAATACTGTATCAATTACACTTAATAGTGAAATTGGCCTATAGTTTGATAGAATGGACCGCTCACCACCTTTAAAGACAGGCGTGACCTTCGCGGCTTTGAGCTCATCAGGATACACTTCACTTCTAGGTAATTATTTAAAAGATGCAACAAATGAGTACCTAGAATATCAATATTTTTTTGATAAGTCTCACAGGTAATGCGTCTAAGCCTGCTCCTTTGCATATTGAGAGACTGCTGACTGCTGCTATCACTTCCTCTATTGATAAGTAAGGTAATGCGAAAGTATTGGAACACGCTCAGGCATTCTCAATCAGGCTACATCAGTATTAATCCGTGAAGCCAGCGAAAGTCCTATGGAGGCAAAATGGGCATTACATAATTCAGCCGTGTCTTCGTTAGCTGATTCAGGCAAAACATCCTCTCTTGAACGAAGGCCAATCGCATCATTAATTATGTCCCACATTATTTTCGTATTACCCCGAGTTTCCTCTGCAAGTGACGAAAAATATTCTTTTTTTCTCTTCCTCATAAGAGACACAGATAGGTTGCGGTAGCGTTTAAACTGGCTTAGATAATAGTCGTTTGTTCTTAGTTGCTGTTCTGTAGTTCTGTTTCAAATAAGACAAAAATCGGCAGGTAGTCAGCACTCATATCAGCACAAGCACCAGCTTTCACACCTGTGTCAATGTTGCACAGGGCATGATCTATTAAAGTACATGACGTACTCGTTATATGGGTTGGTTCTGAGATGAGATTACGCAATGCGAACGATTCGAGGAGAAGGGTATAGTTACTCTGTGTGCCAGATGATATATCAATATTAACATCTCCCACAATGATTACGTTGCATTTTCCACCAAATATTTCTGCAAGGATAGTTTCAAACTTTTCAAGAAAGATTGTTATCGATGAGTTGGGTTGCCGGTATAACACCCCAACTGGAAAGCTTTATACAAAGTGTTTCAATACAATTATCACAAAGAGATGCCATGGTCAACACCTGGTAGGAAAGGTTATCTTTAACAAGAGTGCAACCCCGCCTCCTCTCGTATGCGATTCACGAGGTCGAGACAAGAATTTATAACCAGGAAGACAGTCTGATTCATCATCCTTGAGCCAAGTTTCACTCAATGCAATGACATTAAAAGATGATTCATACCTTGACAAATGTGCAACCAAATCATTTAGGTTTTTTCTAACACTGCGTACGTTGCCATAAAAAACTGAAAAGAACTTTTTACCCCGCATCAATTCTTCAACTTCAGAAAATGAAAAAGTCATGGTGAAGGACAAGCAAACTCCACATCAGCAAAAAAATAGGAAAAGCAGACTCACACAAGGTTCAACAGATCATCCTCACATGTGACGCGCAATATAGTAGAATTTTCTGTTCTGCGCATCCAAACCTTCCCCTGCGTCACCCAAACAAATTTCCATCCTTTGTCCCGCTTTGCTTGCTTCGCTTTAGTGAGGAGTGCCTTAGTTTCCACGCAAAGATGCTCATTGACATACGGTGGCTGCTCCCCATCGAAACCAAGGAGGCCTACGTTCAGTTGAGTCTTTTTAGCGGCATTCAGCACCCTGTCCCGGGCTGACCTGGTTGCAAACTTGACCACGACATTCGGCTTGTCTTTATCTTTAGAGCAAACTCTATGCACAATGTCAATATCTGATTCGGCAATCTCAACTCCTAGGGAAGTAGCCACTTTTTTCAAAGCAGTTAAAAGGGTCTTACCCTGAACAACTGGGAGACCCTTCATCTCGAGGTTTGAGTTCCGACTGAGCTGCTTTAATTCCAGGATTTCTTTCCTAGCTTCTTTTAGTTGTGTGCGGAGCAGTTCATTTGTGTTTTGACATGAACATTTTGCGCTTCCACCTCAGCAAGCTCACGACGAAATGTTTCAACATCACCCTTAAAACACTCGAACCCTTCATTCATAAAATCGATCGATTGCCTTATGACCGTGAGATCAGCGCAGATTCCTGTATTGGTGCTCCCCATTTTTTCTACATTAGTCAGCATTCCAAAGGCAAACGCGTCCAGCTTAGCTACTAGTTCATTTAGTACTTTCACAACTTCTTTAATGCTACTCGGAGGTTTCTCTGCAAGAGCCTTAGTGACCCCATTTAGTGGTCCCGTGTTACGGTCCCCCATTTTAGCGCTTAGTAACTCGGCCAAGACAATAGAACGACAGCCCAGTTCCAACCACAACCAGCAAACCGCAACACACTCGGCAGCAACAGCGACGGCAATGCGGTGACGCCGTTTACAAGAAGACAAAGAAAATAGTCACCAACCTGCAAAAATAAATGCGCTTGACTATTCAGATCCGCACGCCGTTGCCGTCACTGCCAAAGTGATGCTCGCCGCACGAAAGCAACGCCCACTTGTAGCGGCAATTCCAAGTTTCTAGACTCTTGCATCAGATGGCGTCACTGTCCTTCTTCTCTTTGTCTTCTTTCTGCCTCTTCTTGTTGTTTAGGTACAATGTTCTTGAAAGCACAAAGCTTAGGGCTCAGGTTAAATATTTCTGATGTCTAGGAATGTGACTATAGGTCTGGACAACATAGCGCGTGTTTTCTTGTGGTTTGCTACTTAAATTTAGGATTACCTGCAGGCGCTTGGAAAACTTTCATTTTATAACCTTTTGTGATCGATAACGCTATGCGAAGTTTTTCCCAAAGCTAGCTTTACAGTTCTGTGGAGCAGCTGCTGATGCCCCTCTCGTGGCTTAGATTAAAAAATGAAAAAAGAGAGAGTTTGTAACCCCGACATACACAAATCAGTTGCGATATTCAAACAACAAACATGTTTAATAAATTTGAAAATATGATGTCATTTTTTGGAATACAACAAGTTTTGTGTGGTTTCTACCTTCGCTCTCCGCAGCAAAGAAATCAAAGCTGTTACTGGCGCCTGAAATGCGTTGGGGCTGCATTGCAGCTGTGCAGTCGTTCAGGTGTCAGGAAGCCCATTGTGCTGGAGCCCGCTATAATAGCAGGTCACTTAAAAAGAAGTCTTCGCTTCTGTATTCAACGCAAGCATCTTTCGCTCTACAGTGTGTGTCCGTTCTATAACGCACAGTTCTCACTGGGAAAGGATAAAAGGCATTCTCTATGGAGCGCAGGCGTCTCACCAGTGAACACTGCCTGCCTCCGCAAATCTAGCGCCAACCTCAGCTGAATTACCTTCGTTTTGAGGCATCGACATTAACAATCTAGCTTCATGTTAATCCTCATGCGAATTGAAAACTATGAGAAAGCCCCATTTCATCAGTATAAACCACAAGTACAAAAACAGCTAGCTGAGCGTGACTGTACTGGTTCGACATGTGTCACGGATCTGCCCGGAGAACACTCGGACCGAAAGAATGGACTAGGCAACAGGTGTACCAACACAGACGCACATTTCATACACCCTACGTGACACACACAGTAGAACAGAAAGCTAACAAAACTAACACAAAACACAAAGACTCTAAATACACACGACCTGCTACCCGCGTCTACAACTAGCGTTCAACTGTTAGTGGTCGGCGTTCGTGCTCACGGTTGGTTCGGCGCGGCTGCGGCGTTGTAGGGGTCCAGTAGCTGGCGTCGAGGCGGCGTTCGACGTGCTTGGGCTGGCGTCGCTGGCGGTGCCGCTGGCTGCGTCGTATAAGCTCCCGGTCCAAGCGCCATGGAGATGATGCCGGTGTTGTTGGCGTTGGGGGCACCACCCGGATGGGTGCCAACAGCGCTGGAGACACTTCTGGCCGTAGCAGGTGGTAGCGTCCTCCGTTGACTTCCCGTAACGGGCTCAGGAACGGCAGGAAGTCTACAATGCGAAGCCGCAGAACGCGAGCTCACCGGAGCAGTATCCGGCGTCACTCTATTCCAGCCGAAGCGTCCATAACCCGCCAGAGCCTCCGCTTCTCTGTTCTCCACCCCCCCCCCGTGCCTCGCTCACCCTCGCCGTTTGATAGTCTTGGCGTTAGTCCACGTAAGCCTTGTCGTCGTCTTCTTTTTCTTCGCTTCTCCATTAATCATCTCTCTTCGCCTCATCGAATGCTTCTTCATCATCGTTAGTCTTCGGTTTATCCACGTCATCCTTGTCTCCAACCTCTTCGTCTTCTTCGCTTCTCTTTTCTTCATAATTTTATTTTAGACTCCCTATTATATGTGACAGTCACTCTTGCATCCGCCAATTCAACAACACGCGTTTCCTGGGCTTCATTATTGACTCGCGTCTAGAGCGGCGAAAAGCTGTCGACGCGATTGTTTCATCTGTGCCTTCGCGTCTCAATTTTATCCGTAGAATTGCAAGTGAGTAGTGGGGAATCCATCCTTCGTCAATGGTCAAACATCATGAAGCGCTGGTGGTCAGTTGCATAATTTATCCATTACCTTTAATTTCTCTCCTCGGCATGACAGCTTGAAGGTCTCGAAGTTGTACAGAAAAGGCCTAATAAGAGCCATTGGAGTTCATCACGCAGCTGCGAACAAGGCAATTCTTCATGAGTCTCTATCGAAACCTCTGAGCCTTGTCGCTTCTGAGAGCCTAGTAATGCATCTTGGCCGCCTAGGAGAGACGGTAGCTGGGTGATCTCTTCTCCAGCGGCTCTGCAAGAGATATGAGTCGAAGGGCTACTTTGCAGTTCATACGCTTATTTCTTTGGGCCTTAATGTCCGAAGGCAAAGGAGACGGTTGAAACCCCCCTGGTCTTTTCCAACCCTCGACTGTAAGGTCACAATTCCCCGTGTGAGCGCAAAGCGCAGCTATCCTTTGGCAGCAACGCGTTCGCTCGACCTGAACATTTAAAAAAAAAGTATGCCCGCAAACTTTAAATTTTCACGGATGGTTCTTTGCACAAGGTAGAACAAGCTAGCGCAGCGGCTTTTTACATTCCTTTGGACTGTAAGTGGTCTGTACGCTTTACTGCTGTCGCATCCTCCAAAACGGCCGAAAGTGTTGCTATTGAGGCGGCTTTACGGAGGTTGGGTTTTTGTCGGGCTCAACCTGTTGTCATCCCGATTCAAAATCTGCCCTTAATTCAGAGGTTAGAGCGCGCATTCCCTACTGATGCCTTGTCTATAAGCTCTCTAAGCTTGGTGCAGAATCTGCACAGCAGAGGTTTTACTCTATATTTCCAGTGGGTGCCCTCCCACATAGGAGTCAGAGGCAGTGAGGTGGCAGAGAGTCTTTCCCATAAAGCTCAGTCCAGGACTCTATCAATAAAATTTCCTCAAGATGAAAAATTATCTACAGGAAAACGGTGCTCGATCATTTTGGTACCCTGTGGTGTGAGCCCCACAAGCCATGTGTGACCAAGGGACTCAGAAGATCCCAGGCCTCTCCACTACATCGAATTCGCACGGCCTCTGCTCGCACTCCTGCCTGGATGCATAAGACTGGCAAGGCATCGTCTCCGCTATGTTCTTTATGTGGTGTGTGTGTGGTGATATTGAACATTATATTATGCACTGCCAAGAGTACAACGCGGAAAGGTATGTGATGTTCGCTTCCTTCAAGAAGACAGGAACTCTGTACAGTACATTTCAGGACATTGTCTACACGAGTTGAAAAAAGACATGCAGAATGGAGGCTGCACGCCTTCTTTTAGCATTTCTGCAGGACACTGATCTTGTTTCTAAATTGCGATAGCAGGAATGGACTATGGTCTACTGTGATTGAAAGTGTGCGTAGATGGTGTCTTCTGGAGTGGACTGTGTTGTACTGTGAGTGAATGTGTGTATAAATTGTGGCACTCCAATGGACTTTAATGTTCTACTGTGACTGAATATGTGCATAGCTGGTGACTGCGAGTGGAATATGTCCTATTATACGTGACTGTGCACACAGCACCACAACAGCCGATTTCATGGTTCCTGATACGATGCCTTCTATTCATACCTTGTTAATGGTGGCGAGGAGTTGAGGCAGTGCAGCGAAACTTACGTTCTTGTAAACCTCGTACGGAATAGAGTCCGGACCGGGCGCAGTCTTCCGACGGGCCTCGTCTTTTGCTGCAAGCAACTCGGGCATGTTCAAAGAGCTTGCAAAGCCCTCGGCGTCTGATGTAGATGGGAGCTTATTGACATATGCTGGAATGGCAGACAAGGGGGCTCCTATGGCCCTTGGAGGCAGCACATCATACTTGGGTAAAAGCTTCCGCGCTGCCTCTCTGGCAAAATCATCCGGAGCTAATGTTGAATTCCAATGGCAGATAGAGAGCGCTCCGCCGGATCACAAACGGAGCGCGTAGTTCAGGCGGAGATCACTCCCTCCCATTTTGCCAATGGAATGCATGCGCTCCCGCGGGGGGCAATAGGCTCCGTACAGTCAAGTTTGGTCACGATCCTTGCGCCACCTAGCGCCGCTCCAGTGAGTCTTTGGGCCGGCTGAATGGAAGCACCGCCGCCGCGCTCAGCTGCACCGGCTGCACGCTTTCAGTCGCGTTGCAACGATGGCAAGCAGTAGTGGTGGCGGTGGCCTCGGCAAAAAAAATGCGAAAAGAAAAAGCAGTTGTCGGTATTGCTGCGTGAAGGATTGCCTTAGCCACGAAGGACAGTTTGGCATTAAGCTGTACAGATTTCTAGGTAGGCCGTACGAAAGAGATCGACGAAAGAAGTGGATCACGGCAGTGCGGAGAATCAAGTAAGTTCTTTGTCGCATTTAACACCAGTCTTAGCGTCTTTTCAACATAGTATGTTTAGCAGTTTCATACCGCGAGTGGTAATTTTAAATGTGAACGCCTCGCCGCGCTCCGGGCGGTGAAGTTTGCGGAAATTTTGTTCGAACCTCGTGCATATGTACCTACGCATACGTGTCATTCTCATCGCGGATATATCGCCGCACTTAACTTTCTAAGGCGTTTGTCCGCGCTGCATTTCTTCGATTGTACTTCTTTAGTCGCGCCTACGTACAAACTTCCTCACATGTATGTACATACTGCACTTGCCTAGGAACGTTCGTACGGCGCACCGGGTTGGGTACGGAAGAAGTTATCGTGCATGCACATTCGCTAGGAGTGCGGTTGGCTCATGTGTCAAAGCTATTTTGGGCCCTGCAAATGGCGAAAAATGTGGCAAACATGATAGAGCGTGCCGGTAGAACTTTTATGCGGTGTGCGCAGACCACTTCTTCGTAGTGTAAACAACTTGTGTTCTGTAAAATTGCAGGCCAATTAGGGAAACATTATGCATGTGTTGTCTGCCTCCGCCCTCTGTGGGTTGAGGATTTTGTGGTGTAAACTATGCTGTGTCGTCTTTTTCAGCCTGGCAGACGGTTCCGAGTGGGTGCCGAATGAGAGGAAAAGAATATGCTCTAAGTATTTCGTCAACGGAGAGAAGAGTACGATCGCATCGCATCCAGGGCACTACCCAACCATATACCCGGATGCATACAGGGTCAGCCACGTCGATGCGACTAAGCAGCTTGCACGATATGAAAGGTTTGAAATGTCTTTTAGCACTGTGAACCGCCTATAAGAATTCAATATTTGAACTACTGTGTGCAATTCTAAGTTCAATTAGTCTGCAGAATTTGAATGCAGCTGGTAATTTTCATTATGTAACGTTCAGAAGAAGGACCGCAAAGAGAATATGAATTTTCGAATGTTTCATATGCTTCAGGTTGCATAGGAGGAGGGGGGCTAGGGCATCGTCTGCCTCAGTAATGCCAAAGCAGGCATCTGCCACTGTTAGCGAAAAAGACACGGCATCAAGCACTGAAGAAGACACCTCTGAAACGGATCCGCTGAATGAAGAGCCATCCAACCTGGAGGTACTTTGCATGGCTGTTGACGCTGCACAAAAAGACAAGGTAAGCAACCGGGATGGGCATGGAACAATGACGCTGCCATTCTTTATTTTGATGCAAAGCCGTCTCGGTGTACATGTTACATGCAGAGTTTAAGTGTGAAATTTCAGCAGTTTACTGCCTGCTCTCGTTACTGTGAATTAAAGTGTTTAACCTCTAATTTATGTATATGCATCTCACTGCAGTGCAGGTGACATAGCTGTCCAGTTTTATGACTGATACCTGTTTTTTCTTTTCTACGCAGTCTTGCCCAACCGACGACATTGCAAGATGTTCCGGCACATTTTCGGTGTTCCTGTGTTTGGCACGAGGCAATGAGGCGTGCACTCAAGTCAACCACAAAATTGTTTGCGACGCGGAAGTACAGTGCAAGCCTGCAGTGGATTCTCACCAGTCTGGTAGAGACAGCAAGACAGCTTGCTTCACAGGATACGACAGTGTCTAAGCATGTGCAGCTGCCATGAAGGATCTGTGCGGCGTGTCCCCCAACATATATGCCCTCCTGCTTAGCATAATGCCCCGTTCTGCTGAGCGAACCTGTGATGTGCCAATAACCGATCGGCTTGTGCCGTTTTTGATGAAGCTTAAGCTTGGGATCACTTATTCATCTCTTGCAGTGCTTTTCTGCGTGTCCAGGAACACAGTCTCTCGTCATGTTAAGAGTGCTCTTAAAACACTTAGCATTGCCACGCAGAAGTGGATATATCGCCCTCCTGATCATGTCATTAGGCAGACAATGCCAAATTGCTTTAAAGTTCACTACCAGGACTGCTCGATGATAATTGATTGTACAAAAGTCCGTACAGAACAACCGTACACTGTACAGCAACAGCGTGTGCTGTATTCACATTACAAAGGAGGATGTACTCAGAAATTCCTTGTTGGAATCACGCCATGTGGTGCAGTCTGCTTCTGCTCAAAGGCATACGGAGGCAGGTGTTCAGATTCCTTTATTACAGTGGATTCTGGGTTTCTAGACCTAGTGCAACCAGGCGATGTTGTGATGGCCGATAAGGGGTTTCCGAGTATAAAGGCAGGCCTTGAAGATGTACGGGCTGTATTAGTGATGCCCCCATTTTTGCAAGGTCTGTACCAATTTTCTGAAAGTGAGGTGCATGAGACGTACCACATTGCACAGGACGAATTCATGTGGAAAGAATTATCCAGCGCATAAAGATGTTCAACATCCTCAACACACGCATACCCACAGAGCTGATTGCAGTGATGAGCGACGTATTTCATGTCTGCTGCGTCTTGGCAAATCTCCAGCCGCCTATTATAAGCTCCGAACAGTGAGGTTTGAAGTGCTGCACCATCTACAATCAGCAGACGTACGCTATATTCTCATTTCCACACATCTTTTTATTCACACGAAAGGTTAATCACACTCTCGTGGACTTGACAAGGGCGGGGAGCAGCCACGTACAGTAAAAGTCCTCCAGTGCTCGCACAGCTGAACATAGGAAGTCATCGTCTTTCTCTACAATGATGGTGATGTTTTGTTGTTCTGAATAAACAAAAAAAAACATTCATTGAAATTACACACATACATTAACAGTTGCCCCTGTGTGTAATATTGGTGACTTGCAAGGAGCGTCAATTGCCATTCTTGTACTTAATGTACGGCACAAATGTAACCTCCTGCTCTACATCAATGATGTCACTGTTCCGTCTTGAAAACGGGCACTTTATCTCTAAAAGGCAAACATCCTTTGCCATTTCAAAGAGCCCGCCACGGCTTCCGCTAAGCCACAGCTGGGCTGTATGGACCGCAAGTCCAGTCTGGAAAAAGAAATAATATTTTTCTGAAGCAAATGAAAATAGGAAAAGTACTTTTCTGAAGCGTATGTCCCACAAGTACACAATTAATACAAATAATGAAAACGCAGACATAAAAGTGCAATGGTCATGTGCAAATACGAAAGCAATGAGGCTACCAAATGGGAAATCACAAATTTTTAAGTCAAGCAGGTTGTACGCATGTAGCTTACCTCTAACACATCTTCACGAACTTTCTCCTTAAAGTTCTTGCGTGCCACTGGCTCCATTTTCCTGCCTGAAAAGTAACTTTCAGTCAGCCCAACGTGCGATGTTGTGATATTGGAAAACGTACCATATGATGTGGCCTCAGAGCAAAACCCTCGACGATGCAGAATTGTCTTCAAGACGTCTTGAGGAGGCTTCCTTGTTCTCAGTATCATGTGTGCTTGCGAACAGGTTATTCTTAATCTTCTTTCTCTGTGCCACCTGTTATAAATTTTAACAGGATAATTAGAAGATACGTTACATTGCAACTCTCCAAGGTGACATGAACAAGGAGGTGAAGCACCTACCTGTGATTATTAGCCCGCCCCTTTGTCAGTGCACATAGGTGCAGAGCACTTAAGCATTTTATGTTCTTGGCGTAGTACGCTGCCACTTCTGCTGGCATTTCTTCTTCGTACTCCTTTTTTTTAATTAATATTTTTGGAAATTTTGCGGTTATCATTAAAGAGTGCAGAGCCTTTTTTGGTTCTTGCAAAAGACTCCTGAGTTTTTCTATTTCT
Organism: Amblyomma americanum; assembly: GCA_030143305.2. NCBI lineage: Eukaryota > Metazoa > Arthropoda > Arachnida > Ixodida > Ixodidae > Amblyomma > Amblyomma americanum. The sequence goes on along the minus strand of JARKHS020033236.1, from coordinate 17,498 downwards.
TCTTCAAGTACTACTTTATCTATGATATCTTGCAAGACTGTCTTGCATGCACTTTCATCATTTTCATTTTGTGCTTTCAAAATTCTAGACATTGGACATTGATTGTCAGGGAAGTGCTTTATCAGAAAGCTTGGGTCCAACGGTTTGGGAGGCTCTCCACCACCAACATGTGGGTGCTTGTTAGCTGAAAGAAAATATGCAGGTGCATTAGCTGAAATAAAGCTGGGGCATGCTTTGTGGAAACAGACTGAAAAGCACAAGCATTATTGTCTTCTACCACTGCGTGACAAGCAATAAGTTTCTTAACTAATGCCGAAATGTTGGCAATACATAATAAAAATAGGTACATTTACCTTCCATTACTTCAGCAGTGAAATGCAATGCTTACCACCAAAAAGTTCTTCAATCGACGCTTTATCGTCCACACGGGCCTTTTTCGCTGGTCTTCCCCACCTCTGCCTCTCAGATGTGCAGGAGATGTCGTCGTGCATGTTGACATGCAGCGCGACAGCCGCGCAGTGTTTGCAAGACCCTGCAGCGCCGTACCTGCAACTGCAAAGTCCAGCTTGCAGTTCGCGGTCATTCTTGTTTATCTGCGGTGAACACAATGTAAATGCAACAGTTGACACAAACTATGACCGCCAAACTAGCCACCCAACAACATGAGAACGTTCGCACGTGATGCCCGCATATTATGATTAATTACGTTCCCACCGCGCAATACCTTTACAAACCCTCCTAAGAGACTTGAAAAACTCTACTATGTAAGGCAATCATATTCCTGAAAAGCGATGTTGCTTATTCGTGCACATGATAATGTCGCTGAAACAAGCCTCACGAGATTTGAAAAGCGGTTCGCGAATCCACGTGCTACGAACGATACAAAACGTGCACCGCCGACAGCGGGGTCCGTATTCAGCAGTGGCTGTTGCCATGTTAAAAATGCCACAACTTTACTCACGTGCAAAGAAACGTCGTAAACTTGTTTCCCTTGCTGAGAGCGGCACTTCGCCCGCACGTTCACGCCGTCAACTTCCGTCACAAAGGAAACGTGTCCAGCGTCGTACAACTTCTTCCCGCTCGTCAGAGAGGCGGGATGAAAATATTCTTCTGTACCCTTAATGGGCCTAAACCCCGCTAAAACCACCTGGGACATAGCAGAGGATCGTGCCGACCGTGGATGCAACACGAAAGCGGACGCTGGCCGTGCACACGAAGGCGAAAAGAGCAAGTGGGCAGCTTGCGCCCTGCCGCCCCCGCCGGCTCAGTAAGGCGGAATCTGCCACGGCGGCGCTGAGCGCGGCGCTGCTCCGTAGCGCCCTCTGACCAGTGTACGGAGCCTATAGCTCCAAGTTCAGGCAACATGGCGGCGCCCATCGAAGCGCGGCCTCTCGCTTCACCAGCGATTCGTCCTTGCCGCCACTCTGTTTCTCACGTTCACGGCAAACAAAAGGCGCACGAAGCTTTCGCTTTATGTGATGATGCCCGCACCACAAAATCTAGTGATGAAACGCGCCTAATTTTCAGATTGCTTCCTTATTTACAGAGCTGCTAGGCTTAGAGAGAACGCGTCGTCTGACGTCAGAAAGCGCGGGAGGTTCAAACAAGTCAACGATTTTGGTCTAAAAAGCGGCCACAAAGAATTTACCGCGATGGAATTGACATCCAGTTAAGAAACTTTTTGTTTTAACTTGTGCGGACGCGAACAGAACGAAAAATAATTAAATTTGGGAGAACTCAATTGAAAAAAAGTCAAAAATACTGCTTATACGTTGCCCGGATCACCGCGTAGTGACGACAGGAAGGATGCAGCCGGTCATGACCGGAAGCAGACGCGGGAAAGTAAAACGTCGCGCGGGGTTCCGGTAAAGTCTGCCGATTTTGGCGGAGCAAATATAGCTGCTCCAGGGAGCGATCCGTGTTCGAAGCCTGATCCCGATCTGCCATTGGACCAGACAACTCCCACTCCCATTTTGCCATTGGAATACGATTGCTCCCAACAGAGCAGAAAAACTTGATCCGGATCTGCCATTGGAATTCCACATCAGTTTGCTGCGAAGCGTGCTGTGGCTGCTGCGTCAGGACAATCGGAATCATGTTCCATTGCACGGAACGTTCGCCAGAGAGCAGCATTCGATGACTCGTATACTGCAGGTCATTCTCTGCAAGGCCAATCAATGCGTCAGCAAGCAGATAACCACACTAACGACTGCTTGGCTATTTTACAAACTACTGCAAACACCTTTTGTTAAACATTGCAAACACGTTACTTTTCTTTTCTTTTTAAATTTTTCATTATTTTTTTTTAGATTTCTAATTTTGCGCGAGGCCAATGCTACTGGTCGATGCACCGACGTTTTACACCAGAGCGGATAGAAGTTTTCTGTCACGTCAGGAGAGGCGGAGTTTGTATGTGTCACCAACCTTCTGTTCGCTCAGGCCACCTGGGATGACGTCATAGAAAATTTAGTTGCCTCTACTGCTGCCTTGCCGCACAGATTATCTTCATCTCTATCCATCAATTAACAAGGCACTCATCGTCGCTAGCAGCCACTCTTTTCTGCTAGCGATGCTTACAAAGGGAATGAGTCATCGTCTCCCTTTTATGTTTGCCTCGGCTGGCCATGGCCGTGAGGAAGCTTTCTGGCGTTTCCTGAAGGAGATTGCTGATCCTTTGATTTCCTGGCTGTTCACTTCTCTTTGCAATGCTAATTCTACCTGCCAAAAAGGCAGATTACAAAAGTACTGAAAGAATTTCTATTCTCTGTGCCAGTGCATCAGCAGCCTCACCTTGGTTTTATAGATTCTAGCATACTGAAGCGAGTTTAGCGACTGTAGAATCAATCAGCGCCGTGATAAAGTGCTTTTCTGGGAGATACTTCAGATCACAATGAAAATAGAGATAAGATATCGCCTTACACTCTAAGGTTCTTGCCACTCCTGGATGGCTCCCGGATTCCGTGTGATCTGTTACTGCTGATTGGACTTTTAGGCTGTGGAAGAGCCGTATGATAGATCGACACGCAGAACCACGTTGTTCATCTAAACCTCTATTCAGTGAACAGTGCGCCTTCGTGCGGGGTTTTATGCTGCGCAGGGCCATCCGCCTGAATGCTTGCCGGTTCTTGACGCATGCGTATGTCTCCCGCATATTTGATGCTCAGGTGGAGTGCAGTGTAAAAAGACGAGAATTTGTGTCTGCATCGGGGAATGGCATGTGTTTACGTAACCATTTCTTAGCTCAGTAGAATTAATTTCCATGCAATAAAGAAAAAACCATTCGTGAATATAAGGTTCCGTACCCGCTTCTCACAAGAAATTCTGGGTTTCCAATTCGACCCGCCGACCTCCTTTTTCTACTTTTTCTTTCTGTTTTTGCGACGCAGAAGGACCACACAGATATCGCTGAAATAGCTCAACGTGGCCTGTAAGGATAAAAAATTGAATGTCGCTTCTTTCTCTGTATTCTTGAACCATTTCATCACGAAGCGATTGAGATCGTCACCTGGATAGTAATCTTCATTGGGCTTGTCCTTTACCCAAAACCGGTTTTTTTATGCGGGTTATTGCTACACTAAGCCTACATGGTTTCTAAGGAAAGGAACTCGCGCAATAACTGCCTAACTCCTCAGTGCACACTTCATTCGTGCTCGGAGGGAAGGAAAGGAGGTGGGAGTGAAAGAAGAAAGAGAGAATTGAGGTGCAGCAGTGGAGGGCTCCAGAATAATTTCGACCACTAGGGGAATGCAAACATCCACAACGACGTGAAGAAAGCAATTCACGAGGGATTGAAAGACGAAGGAGGTGGTAAGGTCTCGTAGTGAATAACTGGGAATAAGTTTGGACACATGGTTTTCTTTAACATGCATTGGCTTCGCAAAGGGCCCAGGTACCTGCATTTGTCGAGGGGCGGGCGTGTGCACATGCAGACGTTGGTGAGTTGCGACACCACGGGTTCTTGAGCATCCGCAGGGACACCTCAGCAGTGGGATGATGATGAGCGGTTCGGTAACACGGACCCGAGCACCCGCGCTAAGCCGTGCGTGGCATCGCCATGTCCGGAGAAAGGGGGATCTTGGTATTTGAGCCGATGCCGAGCGTTTGTACCTTTAAGATCTCTCGGCGGAGGCAACGCACCACTTTGGCCCCTGTTTTCTGTAGACGGCACCTCCGGCCTGACCCGACCGGGGGAAATCGGCAGTCGCCTTTTCCTGTCCTCCTGTGTATCTTTTACTCTCCTACCTTCTTTCCCAAAACTCTCCCGTCTCCTTTTAACTTTATGGTTTTTACTTTTTACCTGGCGGCGAGGGTTAACCTTGTGTACCAACTACCCTGAGTTTCGTCGTACTTGGTTATAGTTGAGGTGTATAGCTGGCGTGTGCAGGACTTGCTTACAAGTTCCTATCCCGTCCCCTCGTTGGGTTTGGTGGTGGGTGGCCGGCACCACATTCGAACATTACATATGATTTATAGTTCTTCCTTATCCACAAAATGATCGCCCTAACAAAAGGGGACGGAACGAGGCAGCAGATTTTTTCATTCAGAAAAAGAAGGTAACATTTCTTAAATATGATGTTATACACATGAAAGCAGATGAAAAACCAGATAGAATTTTGACCCTGTTCAGAGTATCAAAAACCTAGACAGATGTCTCGAGCTCACGTTTCAAGGTGACGAAAATGCTCAGTGGTAATTTTCTGCTCGAACTCCAGAACAACGTACAGCAGTCAAATCTTCCGAACATTTTGTCATAGGGGAAATCCCTGTTTCCATCACAGCCCACGGATTTCTAACACAATCTATGGTGTCAGATCTGAGAGCGACTTTTTTATTTCACAGAGAACGAACTGCAGGAAGGTCTCAAAGACCAAGAAATAATCGACGAGCACAACATTAAGATCCGGAAAGATTGCAAGGAAATCCCTACGAAACACGTTATCCTAACGTTCAATTCCTCTACATAGCCTGAAACAATAGAAGTGGTGTACATCAAACTTTATGCACGCCCCTACATGCCAAATCCCAGGAGATGCTTCAGGTGTCAGAGATATGGCCATTGATCACTGAGCTGTCGCGGCCACGAAATGCGCGCGAAATGTGCATCAAAAGAACACCAATCAGGCAATTCTGAAGCGACACCATATTATACAAAATGCCATAGGGACCACCCGGCATATTCCAGGGCATTACCATCCTCGAAAAAAGAACAAGAAATCATAGCTATTAAAATCAAGAAAATATACGTTCAAGGAAGCACGAAGGCAATTTGCACTTTCACTGAACCCTTTCTCCTTCACTGGAGGAACAAATTTCGCTGATGTGCTGCGCAGGGGCGGTGCACCACACAGCACTCCGGCACCTGCCGAGGCCACTTTCTGCGAGAGAGAGACAGAGAGAGAAAGGGTTTATTGACGAGAATGAAAGAGAGGTTGGCCGGGAAAATGAATATCTGACCTGCTACTCTGCACTGGGGAACGGGAAGACGAGAAAGAAGAGGGTCATGAGGGGGGCGATGATGATGGGAGGAGACGGGCGAAAAAAGACAAGGCACACTTTCTAACGTCACAAACGCGAGTCAAGGACACGGTTGACGAACAAAAGTAAAAAAACCGCAATAACGTAGAAGATCTGCAAACAAGGGACGTTCGGCAACACCACTTCTTCCACCACTTTCACCGACCGTATGGAAGGGACTGCGAAGGCTGTTCTGCCTTCTCCAAAGCAGGGAGTGCCGATCCATGGGTCGGCTTCTCGCAGGGCTTCCCCCCTTCGGGGGAGGTCTGAAACCGACGCAACGGCGGCTTCCCCGCGGTCCTCCAGTCCCTCTGGTGAGTTGATGGATATAACTCCCAGTATGCCTGCTCTGCAGCGGCGGAAGAGCTCTCTTGAGCGAGAAAGAGACAGTGCCCTGATAACGGGCCCTGAACGTAAGTAAATCCCCTTTCCTTCATTTCCACCCCCAAATATAAACATGGCTTTTTTAGTTCAGTGGAACTGTACAGAACTGTTGACAAATTATAAAAACATAAGGCACATTTTACGGTCAATGTTTCCCGTAGCCTTAAGTCTACAGGAAATCCATCTCGGCCCACAACATGTGCATATCCTGATACATTAAAAAACGTTTAGACACGATGGGGAGCAGGAAGATAGACTCTCGGGAGCCGTTGTGATTTTCGTTCAAAGCGGCTGTCCCTGATCAAGAAATCAAACTCAAAACAAACTTGAGGCGGTTGCATTCAGCATCGTCAGCTACAAACCACTAACAATATGTTCTGTATGCATTCCTCCACATTCAACAATAAAAGTCCATAATCTACAAGAACTGATCAGTGAACTTCCGGAGCCCTATCTATTAGTTGAGGATTTTTACGTTCACTTTCCTCTGAACGCTGTGGCTCTAGAGGCCATGTAATTCAAGACTTTATCCTCACCAATAATATATGTCTTTTAAATATGGAAAATGCCGCATACAGTCTCTCAACCTCTAAGAAAATGAGCTGTTTAGACCTGTATATTTGTTCACCATCGGTTCTTAGCGATTTTAAATTGGTTGTTTTGACAACCCGTATGGGAGTGGTAACCTGCCAGTTTTTATCAGCCTATCGATCCTCACCTGCCGTCATCCCAACTAAACGACCACGATGGAAGCGACTATTTAGCTGACTGGGCAGTGTTTAGTGAAGAAGCAAGTTTAGAACCATTTTCTCAGAAACACTTAGCATAGATGAACTGAATGAAATTCTCACGAAGTGTTTAATCGACACTGCACGCCTAGCTATTCCCCAGTCCACGGGAGTCGTGCGCCAGAACCACGAAGTATGGTGGACGCGAGAATGAAGGGAAGCCAAGAAAAAATAAAGCCTGGGGTGTATTTCGTAGGTATACTAAAGTCGACAATCTGATCATTTAAAAAAATGCAAAAGGTAAAGCCCAATATAACATCGGAGTGCCAAAAAACGTGTTGGGAAAATTATGTGTCTTCCATAAACAGCACACTAACGTCCGAAAATATATGGGAGCAGGTCGCAAAAAAATGGACACTACTCCCCATTCACACTTCCTCTATTGACAGACTCTTGTACACAGACGAGCATTGAAAAATAGGCAGACCTTGGGTCAACATTTTTCTACAGTTTCTAGTTCCTCACACTGCACACAGTTATTCTTAAAATACAAAAACACAACAGAAAAACAAAGGCTCCAAACGGCAGGCAGCACAAACTAGCCTCACAATAATTTGATTACAATTCAAGAAGTTCAGCTAGTGCTGTCTACAGGTAAGCAACTGCATCAGGCCCCGATCAAATACATTAAGAAATGCTGTCTCATCTATCTAAACATTTTACAGGTGTTCTCTTAACTTTTTAACAAAATATGGATACTTGAAAAATAGCAGCGGCTTAGAAAAAAACCATTATTGTTCCATTCCTGAAAACAGGAAAGCTACCAACGTCCTCTGGTAGTTTCAGGCCTATAACCCTTATAAGCTGTCTTGATAATTATTTTGAAAGTGGTATCTATACTTTGTTAATGTTTATTCTAGAATGCCGTGACATTCTTGATGTGCACCAATGCAGTTTTAAAAAAAACAGGCTCCACAGTTGACCATCTCGTCCACCTGAAAAACACAGTCCGTGAGGCCTTTATACACAGACATCACTGCCTTACACTGTTTTCGACATCGCGAAGGCATAAGACACGACCTGAAGGCTCGGGATTCTTCGTGACCTGGCAGAGCTTGGTATCCGCGCGAGCATGCTGATATATTTGAGCGACTTTCTTTCCAACCGTTCATTCCAAGTTCGTCTCTGTGGTACCCACTCAAAATTTTTTACTCAGGAAAATGGTGTCCCTCAGGGATGCATTTTAAGCACAACATTGTTCATAGTAAAAATGAATTCCTTAGGCACCATAATTCCAAAATTTATTATGTATTCAGTCTACGTTGATGACCTTCAAAGTACATGCACATTTTCTAGCTTGTCAATCTTGTGAGAGACTAATACGACTCAAACAAATTAGAACTTTGGCAAGACAAAAATGGATTTAGGTTTTCTCCACACAAAAAAAAGTTGCACTTCTTTTCTCGCTCTAAAAAGGGTCGACTGCAGATTGATCCCACCCTCCACTTGAGTTAGACCGTCCATCCTGTAAAGCAAGAACAGAAATTTTTGGGCCTAACTTTTGACAAAAAGCTCACGTTCCTTCCGCACAGAAATACTAAAAAAGAAAGCAACCCAATTCCTGAATATACTCAAAGTACTCTCACTAAAGCGCGGGGGGTACGACAGGATATGTGCCTATAGCAGATCTATCACAAAGTAATACGCTCTTCCTTCGATTATGAATGGATAGTGTATGGATCTGCGAGGCCATCATACCTTAAAAGGCTGGATAAAGTACAAAACTTCACTTTGCGACTTTCAAGTGGTGCTTGCAGAACATCTCCCGTAAATAGTCTTCACTTAGAAGCGTATGAACCGCCCCTCAATGGTAGCAAAATAATGCTTACATGTGCGTATGTGCTAAAATTAAGGTCGCTACCAAAACTTCTCTATTACCCCATAGTTACTACATGCCCATCCCACACACTCTTCACCAACAAGCATCAAGCTGTCAAACCACTCCTCCTCCGCTTCAAAGAAAAATGCCAAGAAATAAACATTATATTGCCGCGAATCTTTGCGTGTTTATTTGTTCATTCTTGAAAGCTGCTGACACGCCGCTTTATCGCTTTGTTTGCGATGCAAGACGTGGCCAGATTTATCTCGATTGATCGCATCCAGGCGGAGCTGATTCTACATTGTTCCAGAACGTTCTAGTAACTTTGCACGCTTTATCTCGAAAGTTCGCTATCAGCTTTAAAATGAGCACGGCCGGCAGCGGCGGCAATTCTGTTCGACGACCGGCGAGCACGCTTCTTGCTACGCCGCCGCAGATTGATTCAGTTCACTGTGGGCGCACGTCAGGCCAAATAAAAAAGTTTTGTTTAGATATCATTTTCGCAGCCTTTCTGCTCTCCGAATTGCAGTCACCACTTCGTGACATCTCGTGGAGGTGCTGGGTAGCCTTCTATGTTCTGGACGCCCCCTTCAAGTCGCGACATCAAAGAGCCCATGGGCGGGACCGGTTGTTCTAGAGAGAAAGAAAGACGGCGCCCTTCAATTCTGCGTTGACTACCGCCCCTTGAACAACATAACAAAGAAGGACGTCTACCCCTCCCCTGCATTGACGACACACTGGACCGGCTCTGCAATGCCAACTATTTCTCATCGATGGACCTCAAGAGCAGCTACTGGTAAATTGAGGTCAATGAAAGAGATCACGAGAAGACCGCATTCATCACTGCGGATGGCTTCTTCGAGTTCAGAGTGATTCCATTTGGTCTGTGTTCCGCAACAGCGGTGTTTCAGCAAGTAATGCATACACTGCTTTCACGACAGAAGTGGCCAATTTGTCTGGTATATTTAGGCGACTTCGTTGTCTTCGCCTCGAACTTTGAAGAGCACCTCAAAGACAGCACTAGACGCCATCAAGTCGTCTGGCCTAACCTTGAAAGCAGAGGGCCTACTTTGAAAATGTAGAGCTGCTGTTTCTAGGCCACATCGTTAGCAAGGAGGGAGTATGCCCAGAAGCGCAGAAAACAGCTGCTATTGCAGTTTTAACAGCCGGCCTATAAGAAAACAGTACGCAGATTCCTCGTTCTGTGCGCATATTAGAGACGATTTGTGAAAACTTTTTCGCGCATCGCAGGGCCCCTACACAACTGACGAAGGCAGAGTGCCATTTAAATGGGAAGCGCCGCAAGCAGAAGCCTTTAAATAACTTCAGCGTCGTTTACAGTCCCCACCGATTCTTGTGCATTTTGATGAAAACGCCGATACTGAAACTCGTACCGGCGCGAGCAGCGTTGGCCTAGGTGTCGTCTCCGTTCAAAAAAGCGACGGACTAGAGAAAGTTATCGCATACGCTAGCCGTTCCCTTTCCAAGGCCGAGGCTAACTATTCGACCACTGAGAAGGAGTGCCTTGCCATCATCTGGGCTACGTGGAAATTCCGCCCCTACCTCTACGGACGGCCGTTCAAGGTGGTCAGCGACCACCACGCGCTCTGCTGGCTTGCCAATTTGAAGGATCCCTCTGGCCGACTCGCTCGATGGAGTCTGCGCCTCCAGGAGTTTGACGTCACCGTCGTTTACAAGTCCGGACGCAATCACTCTGACGCCGATTGCCTCTCACGAGCCCCTGTAGATACACCGCCGCCGGACGACGTTGAGGACGCGTTCCTGGGAACCATCAGCCCCAGCTCTTTTGCACAGAAGCAACGCTCTGGTCCCGAGCTAAAACGCCTCATCGAGTACTTGGAAGGCACGGTTTCTTCACCCCCGCCTCATCAAGCGAGGACTGCCTTCCTTCTGTGTACAGAATGATGTCCTTGTGAAAAATATCTTCGCAGCGTACAAAACAGTCTACCTCCTTGTTGTACCTGCTTGTCTCCGCGAAATTTTTCAGGCTTCACACGACGAGCGGACAGCTGGACATCTCGGGTTTACTCGCACCCTCCGCCGCATTCATAACAAGTATTAGTGGCCCCGACTGTCTGCCGATGTCGCACATTCTGTGAAAACTTACCGAGATTGTCAGTGACGAAAGACCCCTCCCACATGACCATCAGGATTTCTGAACCCCTTTAAAACCTATTCAAGGCCTTTTCAACAGATCGGCATGGACTTGCTTGGCACTTTTCCGTAGTCAACGACTGGAACTAAGTGAAAATCTGACCCGCTACGTAGGCCGAAGCAAAAGCACTATTGAACAGAACAGCAGCTGAAGTCGCCAAATTTTTCGTCGAGTGCGTTCTTTTGCAACTCGGCGCCCCAGATACGCTCATCACACAGAGAGGAATAGCATTCATGGCGGAAATGACGCAAGGCATCTGCGCTACAGCCACACAAGCCACCGAAGGACAACTGCATACCATCCGCAGACCAACGGGCTGATCGAGCGCCTGAACAAAACCATCGCCCATATGCTAGCCATGTATGTCGATGCCGAACACAATACCTGGGACGTTATCCTGCCTTACGTTGTCTTCGCCAAAAACACCGCAGTGCAGGCGACCACAAAGATGACGCCTTTTAGGCTCGTCCATGGCAGGGAGGTCACGACCACGCTAGACGCCATACCGCCCAACGTTACCGAAGGAAACGTCGACTTCGCCGCCTACCTTCAAAGCGCAGAGGAATCCCGAAGACTTGACCTATTATACATTGAAGACCAGCACAAAACCCACACCAGACGCTACAACCTACGAAGGCGCAGCGCGGGATACAAGCCAGGAGACCGAGTCAGGGCTTGGACGCCCATCCGCCGCCGCGGGTTGAGTGAAAAGTTTTTGCGCTGCTATTTCGGGCCGGACAAGGGTCCGTATTGCGAGCTTGTGTCATAATATAATGAGCGTCTTAATCTCCCGCAACGGGCACACCTGCTTGGTCGAAACGCCGGAAGCGGATGTGGTGGTTCGGATGCAGCGAAAAGGGTCGAAGAAATCGGACGGTGACGTCCCACACATAGCGTACGCAGCAGATGCTCGACAACCATTATGGCGGCGCGCTCTGAAGTGGAGCCTCTCGCTTCAATGTGAACTCGTCGATGTTACTGCGTTTTTCGGCCCGTGAACTGGCTATAAACTGGCTACGGGACTTCGTCTCGTCTTGGCTATAACAAATTGGATGGACGATAAATTCGGCCTGATTTTCGTTGGACGATTCGGTAGCTACTAGGCCTAACGAGCACCGGTTTGTTTCCGAAATTGTTCTCTTCATTCAAACTGGATGGTGCCACTATCTATGACTTATCTCGTGTGTGTGTGCGTGCGTGTGCGTGTGCGTGCGTGCGTGCGTGCGTGTGTGTGTGTGTGTGTGTGTGTGTGTGTGTGTGTGTGTGTGTGTGTGTGTGTGCGTGCGTGCGTGCGTGCGTGCGTGCGTGCGTGTGTGTGTGTGTGTGTGTGTGTGTGTGTGTGTGTGTGTGTGTGTGTGTGTGTGTGTGTGTGTGTGTGTGTGTGTGTGTGTGTGTGTGTGTGTGTGTGTGTGTGTGTGTGTGTGTGTGTGTGTGTGTGTGTGTGTGTGTGTGTGTGTGTGTTGTTAGATGATGTAACATGAAGCAAAATGACCTGCAAAATACTTGCGTTTACTGCGCGCTGACGTGCTTTTCTTATTCTAGAGCTCTCTATTAGCTATTGGAGCGTACTGCATCATGATCGTGTGTAATGTCTGCCAGCGTGAAACCACTCATGTACACGGATGGTCAGTCGCTAGCGACGCGCTCCTTCACCGAAGCGTTTGACAGGCTATAGGGGTGGTTTTTTGGTGTGTCTCACGGTGCTCGATAGCCGCGGTAGTGTAGCTCTGCAGCATTCATCTCGCGAGTTAGCTTGCAAAGTATTTTTCAGGTGTCTGTGTGGGCATGCCTGCGCTTCGTACCGTGGCGAACGTATGAAAACTTCACCTGCGAGCTCTTCCAACCCATATATATAGAGAAACACAGTAACAAGATTTTTTGAGCTCATCTCTTTTATTTATTTGCAGTGCCTGCGTGAAATGGATGAAAAAACGTAAATTACCGTCTGCACATCCATCCGATTACAGCACCAACTTACATTCAGCGATGTTGCTAACGGCAAGTCGACACGGCGTGTTGGTTCAGCCCGGAACGACGCGCGCATTGTGCAGCGAATGAGTGAGTGCATGCTACAAATTTTCCTCTCCGTTCCCTTTTCCTCAAGATAAATGTAAAATGCCGTGTTGTGCAAACAACTAGCTGCATTTTAGTTACCTTCGGTGATCGACGGCCGTAGAGGCCGCCTTCTGTCACCGAAAAGCCATGAGTGGTTGCTACAATCTTTTCTTCTTTAAGTACACCTCCAGCCTTTATGGGGCAAAACGAGTGCCTGAACTATATTGTTTGTGCTTGCTGAAGTCAATTCGGTAAATAAATCAGCTTTGATATTACTCCTTGATAGTGGAATCCGATGCGCAAACCAACTTTTGGCTGAATGTTTCTTTTGTCCATTGGCCGCATTCTTTTTTCTCGGCAAAGAGCAAAAGCGCCGCTGCACGTTTCGCTTCGGCAACCGCAACGCAGTGACGTCATGCCGTCGCTCACAGTCGCAACCGAACCGACATCCGCGCCCGGTTTTTTGACCAATCAGGTGCGGCCGCTGCGCCAGATTATGGCGGCTTTTATTATGACATAAACTCGGAATACGGCCCAAGCTCTTCGTCGGCTGGGTGACTGGGCTATAAACTCGTCCATGACGACAAAACTGCATCCCAGTGACGCGCGTACGACCAGAAGTTGCCCATGTCCTCCATCTAAAGCCCTAATATGGGCGCAAAAATAAGGACCGCTATGTTTCTACACTCGGTGTTTATTTTTCACAATACGTTTTGTTTCTAGTCACCTTATGTTTTAAAGCATCGGGACGATGCTTGTTTTAGACGGGAGTACTGGCGCGAATATTTGTAGTGCTTGGTTGTTCATTCTGCATAGTCGGATTGTTCCAGAAAGAAAAGGTCAGATTGGACGATGCTGGGATATATGATGTTCGCAGCTTACCGGTACTAATGTATCTAAACTGCTTATCTAGATCACTTTGTAGCCTTGGGCAAACCTATAAAAGGGCAGTTTGGCAGGGGGCTGTGTTAATACGATAGACACGTTAATGACTGCGGCTGCTACTACGGCTGCTCCTGCAACCACACCTTGTAGTCTACGTGCTCTGAGAGAGAGAGAGAGATAAAACATTTATTATTTCATTGAAGTGTTCTACGAGTCAGGTAGGCGGAGTCCTACGTTCAGGACTCCGGTGGCTTGGGCGGATGCCTGGACCAGTCTGATGATGCGACACTGGTCCTCCAGACCATTGCTGGTCAGGGCTCCTCCCACTGCTCGTATGATGTCTGTAATGTTTTTAGATGAGGTGGTTTTTGGGGACAATTCCAGGAACTGTGAAACAGCGTAGGCTTTTCGCCGCACCATGGACAGAAGGGGTGGTATTTGGAAGGGTGAACGAAGCTGTACAAGTACAGGTTAGGGAAGGTATTCGTTTGTATTCGCCTCCAAAATGTGGCTTCTTCTGTGGTAAGTTTAATATGGGGAGGGGGATATATTCTACGATCTAATCTAAGCATCTCCAGCCGTTCTTCACAGTTTGATGGTAGAGGGGTGAGGTACGGACAAGGATCCGCTCGGTTTGTTAGCTCACGAGCTAGATCGTTTGCTGCCTCGTTGCCTTCCAGACCTGAATGGCCCGGGGTCCAAGTAATGTTATGGGGGTGTTGAAGTGTAGGTGAGAGGCCCGACGGTAAGAGTAGAGCCGCTGTCATTTTTGGGACTCTCCCTGTAATGTAATAAAGTGAGCGGGCTCAGAAAGGCAGTTTTTTCTCTATAAAGCTGCACAGGAGCTAAAATCAGAAAAGTAATTGAAGGTCATGCCCTGCAAGATCAAGGTTTGAATGCGCTAGCTAAGGACTGCCTAGCTGAATTTCAAATAAGTGCAAACACCTTTTGTTGACCATCGCAAACACCATCTTTTATTCATTCTTAAGTCCTGCTGAACTACTGCCGCCACCGTCTTGTTCAGACCGCATAATTTTTCTTTTTGTTGCTGTTATTCCCAACAGTGGCATTCTTAAGACACTTTTTAAGACACGCCAAGGCATTGCCATTTTCCCTGGGCCGCGTTTGGCACGAGGGCGATGCGACTAGGCAACAGGTGGAGGTTTTATACGCGAGAGCGCGGCAGCTTTCTATGACGTCAACACAGGTAGAGTTTGTATTAGTCATCCAAATTCTGTTCGCTCATGACACCTAGGATGACGTCATGGAAAGGTCCGCCGCCTTTGTCCACTCCGTCCACTGCGTACTTATTATAGTCCGGCTATGCTGCGGGGTCCACATAAACCATGTCCTTGGAGTTGGTTAGGCGTCGGCGTAGGTAGGATACTCGCTCTCGGTGTCTGCCTGTGTGAACGTCTTTAAGCGTATGTTTCGGTATCGGAGCCACGCTGATATACTTTCTGTGTTGTTTTTCTAGGGAAGACTGAGCATCAACTTCACGGATGTCCGCAACTATGCCTACTCTCAGTAGGAGAGCTCGTCCAGCTTAGGTGGACAGAAGTCAAGTGTTTGAGAAGCACGGATGGGGTCTGTTAGTTCTGTAAAAGTGTTAGGGAAATAGAAAAGATGCCTAATAGGCAATGCTACTAAAATAGAGTGCTTTGTTTCATCTAAAAAAGAAAGAGCATGAAAAAGCGGATCCACTATAATGTGAACAAGGCCTATTCTACCGGACTCCAAAGAAAGAAAATGGCTGTCACAGCGCATTGGCACGCATTAGGAGCGTCATACGAAGATAGTAAATATTCTGTGCATCACCTGCACCTTTCTTCTCGCATATTTTAAAACCTGCAGGACATTTGCAAGTTTTGCAAGGTAAAAACATGTTGC
Source organism: Amblyomma americanum (assembly GCA_030143305.2). NCBI lineage: Eukaryota > Metazoa > Arthropoda > Arachnida > Ixodida > Ixodidae > Amblyomma > Amblyomma americanum. The sequence goes on along the minus strand of JARKHS020033236.1, from coordinate 1,987 downwards.
AGACATGAGCCCGAGCAAACACTGACAGTTCCTTACTGTTCTAAGCCTGGGATTCTCGCCTCATGGAGATTATTTGCGAATCCCAGTAGGCTCCGCTTTTGCGAGTTTGATGCAGAGGAACGCCTATACCACAAAATGTCTTTGCTTCGCACTCCGATGACCCCACCAAAATTGTGTGGATTTATCGAAATTCAGAGCCGCAAAATTGTTTACTGAAATGTAAGGCCTCAAGTACGTTCTTTTTGTCATAAAAAAGTAGGGCAACATCATTACAATACAGGCTAAAATCCTAATTTTAAATTGAGCAAGGCAGAAACCACGAATAGTAGAGCTCTTAATTTTACTGAGGAGAAGGTGTTCAAAATACAGGGCAAACATTAAAGACACCCTTGGCCAACTTATGCTTTTGAGTGGCATAGGTTCGGTAAAAAATAACCTCGTACAGGACTCCTTATAGCACAGCCTTATGTCCCTGTGCAAAACGTCACTAATATTTTCGCGCTCTAAGGCCGCAAACAAGAAATTGTGCCAAACTGTATCCAATGCCTATGTAATGTCAATCTGAATAAGAGCTACTTGCCCAATCTCATATGATGCTGTCTCCAATACCGAACGTTAACTAATATTGGTTTTGATACTGCTGCCTCTGATACCGCATACCTGTTGCAAGCCATTAAGTCAACGAAACCTCGCTGCAGATGCCGACAAAAACCCTTTGCAAAAAGCTTGATAAGTAGTATACTAAGGGAAATTAGATGGTATCCTTTAATTGTTTTCAGCCGCTTAGTATATGTGCTTTTTGGATATAATATGTTATCCCCGGAACAGAAAATGGGAGGCAAAACCAACATAATAAGGTACCTGAAGAACCCCCATCAGAACAGGCGCAACGCTAGGGGAAAATATTTGATTGAAGTCGCTACTTATACCATCCGCGCGAGGAGTTTTGTGACCTTACTGGTCAAAAATGGGACATTTAATTTCGTCCAAAGTAATAGACCCTTCCACTACAGCACGCTACTCATAGTAGAGAGAAGTGATCTCCAGAAGAGAGTTCAAGTTGGCTACTCTGCTCTGGGACGGAAGGTTGAAGGAAATGAAAAGCGAAAGGAAGAAGACGCGAGGAACACAGTCAAAATTTGTCATCTTAGCCAGTCGCTCTTAGGGAGCGAAACTGTGCCTTGTACGCCTTGAGGGCAGTCGAGTGCTGTGGCCACTGACCACTCATGTGCAGCTTCTTGCGTAATGTACTCGATAATTGCATTTCAGTTCAGCCCTAAGAACTCATGTAGCGCGTCCAGTACTTGCAATGCGTTGTTTGGCGCTGGCGTGCGCAGACTAGAAAGCAGAGCACGAATGACATTTATGAAGGATGTGGGCAGCGCATTCACTTGCAGATCTTGGTCATGGTCCTGATCGTGGCTTTTGTCTACAGCAGTCTTAAGCGGCAACTCCAAGGGCCCTTCCTGGGAGTACGCGCTCAGCGTCGGCGCTCTTGTCGTGCGCCAAAACCGGTATGCGCATGGGCACTGCAGGAGACGCCAGCGTTCCTCTGTGAGGCGCTGATATCTGTCCGTGTTAGATATCGGCGTCAGCGCACGGGCGCTCGTGTACGCGTCGGACGAGGGGTCAGGTTTATAACAATAGGAGGATCGCGGGGTTCCCGGTGACTCTTTTCTTCATGGCTTGAAGCTCGTTCAGGTTCCCCGAACTTTTCTTCGCGGTTTAAGTTGTAGTTTCACCGCCCCCCAACCCCTTCTCTCCACGGCTGGAAATTCTCTCCGACGGCTCGTGAGGGGAAGCGAGCCAGCGCCAGGAACATGGAGATGCATGCCCCTTTTCGACGCCCCTTCCGGCATACGCCTAGAGCGCCGACGCTGAGCGCGTACGCCCAGGTAGGGCCCTTGAAGTTGGCGGTTGAGGCGTTGGACACTTGGAGTGCGGCAACGTCGCTGACCCAATGGGCGTACAGTGCTTCGGTAGTCGT